>JAOTRN010000053.1:15604495-15614891 GCA_028566695.1 Bagroides melapterus
TTTTATGTCATGTGTTTTTGTTTGTTTTATGTTTAAGTGTCTGCCCCTCTATAGCCTTAATTCCTTATTTAAACCTGCCGCGTTGCTTTTTGCAGCGCGGAATTCTCGTCATTGTTATGTCGTTGTCCTGCCTATTTAGTTTCTTCTGTATTTTTTTTTTTTCGAGTTTCAGTTTCGTTTCCTCGCCCCAGTATTTTCCCCAGTGTTTTCCGGTTGTGCTTTATGTTTATTAAATCGTGTTTTGTGTTATCTCTGCGTTTGGGTCTGGCCTTTATTTATATTTTTCGTTCGCGTTTCCTGACAGATAACCTGATAAAATCTCAGGATAATATTAAATAGAAAATAAAAAAATAATAATTGAGATCATATTGAGGGGTGATTATATTTCTAGGGAAATATAATGATTTCTAATAATATAAAAATGAACACGGTCTTCCTCCAAGACACTTGAAGCCAGCCAACCAAATTGTTTCATGCTGCTGCTCATGCTGCTTCACAGGGAAACAAGGAAAAATGCTATCTGCCCTCTTTCACATACCGTACATGACCGCATCGATAGTGTCGCTGATTGATATGAAACAGAGATTATACCCTGCCTCCTTCTCAGACAGCACTTCACCTAGCTCTAGAATGGTCTAGATTCAATAGATGCAATTTTCAGTGGAATGCTAAAAAAAATCAAATAAAAGATATTATTAATATTACAAAAAATTGAAAGACCCCTGGCTGGGGTGATGTCTGTAAAGTCATTCAGTCTGTATGCTATGCTATGAATGCTGCTGTAAAGGGAAACAGTTTTCATGGTCATATTTGGTCATATTAAATACTAACGAGCAGAGCCACCGCTAGCAATTTTGGGCCTTATGAAAGAAAATGAGGTTGGGCCCCTTAACACACACATTCTGCACCCATAAATCAGATCTCTGGGGGCAGCCAAAGTTTGTGGGCCCTTAGAATTGTCCTAACTTGCTAACCTACTAACGAGTTTAGTCAATAACAGCTACTTTTAGACTAGTTTTCTACCTCTGTCCCTTTTGCACATAACCAGACATTAAACTGCTATAACTTTACCAGCATTTAAGTGGAAGGAAGGGTTTTCTTATACATGAAGGAGAACTAAATCTCAGAGATAATACATCATCAGTACATGGGAATTAAATTAAACCTGTTACCAAATTAAACTTGACATCTTTCCCAATTACTTGGCAGTGATTGCAATACCCAGTTCTGTGATTCACGGTGTAATTGGTTGTTTTCCTCTTCCTTCTGCTACACCTATTTCCCTTACACGATATCACTGTGATTGCTTGGCTGGAACTGGAGCACCTTCATTCAATCGACTTCATTCATCTGTTACTGGTGACTACATTTCTTCAAATTTGTTGGGAATCAAAAGCTTACACACAAAAACCATTCCATCCCAGCTGAACATTTTGATGTGCATCATGTTGTAATACTTATAAGCTCTGATGTAATATTTTCGACTTAATCTTCCGACGCTTGGTACTCTGCCAAAATGTATGCACTGTTCACTTTTATTCAGACTGGAGACTGCGATAATTCAAAGTAGAACAAATTAAGTTATATTCTAATTAGAATTTAATTTATTCAAGCTTTTAAGACTCTCTAATTATAATGCAGCAGCTACTACTGTAAGATGAAGGGCAAAAAATACTGCTTATGCAGATCATGCATTTAAATTGACCCGTAGCTTGACATTTATGCAGAATGGTTATTATGTCAAAGTGGCATTAATGAGTGCCTTTTACTACATTCAAGAGGCAAAATGTGTGGCTGGTGACTGTGTTTAGAGAACTGATATTTTATTCAGTGATTTCGACAATTAGAAATCACTGCTGAGCAGCTTAAATCAATTCACTTCATTGCCATGGAAATTGGCTTGGCTGCTTATTGATTATTGACATGGTTAACTAGAACAATCTGACTGTCGTGAGTATATTTGGCAACTTGCTAAATTTATTACTTAACCTTGGATCCTTATGAGATTGGCCCCATTTTGGAACAGTGCAGACTTATTTGACACTGCAATTATGTCAATGATCACATGACCAGCTCAGATCAAGACATTGCAAGACAACTCCAGATCCATATTCAAGTATTAATAGGATGTTAAAGCGCTGGAATAAAAAAAACCTCACTATTTGCTTTAAGAGGAAGACCTGAACAGCTGCTCATGCATGGACATGTCCAGTCAGCCAATCATGTGACAGCTCTGAAATACATTAAAAATGCATCCAAGAATGGACCATAGCGTCAATATTTTTCATCGACTCTAAATTTTGTTCTCAAAAACCCACTGTAGCCTTGGATGACCGGCAGAGAGCCCAATGTGGTCTTCTTCTTTTGTATCCCATCCACCTCAAGGTTTTTTGCTACAGAAAAGATATAAAGATTTGCTATTTGAGTAATCATAACAGTCCTTATCTCAAACCAGTAATCTGAGTAATATTAGCTCAAACCAGACTGGATATTATCCTCTGTCATCTCTCATCAAAACGACATTTCTTCCTGCAGAGATTTTTTTTGTTGTTTGTTTTCTTACCACGTAAACTCCAGAGAAAAGGGAATCAGATTCTAAAACTCTTAAAACTTCTTTGGTACCAACAAGAGCTCCAACGACGATGCCAAGGTCAACATTTCTTTTCCTATTCTGATGTTAGCTTAAGGTCTCGAAATAAGCAGGTGCACTATTGTTCCAGTTAACGTGGCCGGTAAACGTATCTCTCGTAGATGTTCTGTGGAAAAAAAAAATGAGCTGATTCTGAGCATGAATACGCTGTGCATCAGTGAGAACTGATTCTGGTAAGCATTCTATATACCTGCTCCTGATTCAAAAGTCCTTCTGAAAAGCTTTTACATAACAATCTGATCAAACTCAGATAGCGCTCTTCCTGACGGTGCATTTTAGCTACTTTACAAGTATAATTCCGTCACCGAAAACCAGCCCCTGGGCTCACCTGTAAAAAAAAAAAAAAAGCACTGAAAAGCCTGAAAATAGCTCAAGGCTTGTTAATGGTGATGTTTTGCAAGAAATACCTTCTTCTTTCTGCTTCACTTTGAAGCTTTTACCAGAAATATGTCCTCTGACTGAAGAATTCCAAAATATAGAATGCTAGCTGAACCTCTCCACTCTTTCTTGAGATGTGATTAAGCAGGACTGGGCCTCTGGCACTTTTACTTGTGGAGCATTCCTCCATGAAAAATGAAATGAAAAATGAAAAAAATAAATAAATATATAAATAAATAGAAAAGCCCACGTTGCACCCGCCTTTACTATATGACATTTATATTTTATTATTTGAGTTATAGCCTCTAAATTGGTCATAAATATCACAGAATTCATGTGCAGGCCATCATGCTGGAGCAATTTCTGCTAGCATTATTCATTCCACTATAGCACAGGCTAGGTCTCTAAACACAGGATGTAATCATAAATAACAAAGTCTTATTAAATGCTTACAAGAAGAGGCAATTAGATGCTACCCAAGAAAGAATTGTATATTATTTCTGGGGATTAAAAAAAAAAAAGCACTAAAATACAGCCCCAACCAAAAACATTGTAACAGAAAGATCGTTTTATTTATTTGTGCTATACTTAAAGAGATCAAAAGAATGATATGAGTCAAGAGTTTAATGTTTCTGGTAATTGGTATTCTAGATGTGATAAATAACAGGAAACCTTTTGTGTCGGAGCACCCAATTTGTAAGCAGAAGTATCAAAAGTATAGGAACAAACCACTATAAACTTTTGGCTGCGTATTCATTACATCAAGCTTACGACTCAGTGACATCACCAAATTGCTGGTTTCCTCTTTTGTGATGCTTTAGCCTTAGCCTGTTTGTTGTTGCTTGGGTCATTTTATTGCTGCATAATAAAGTTTCTCCTTACTAATTTGGATGCATTCCTCTGTAAACTGACAGACCAAATCTTCCTGTAAACTATTGTATTCATTCTGGTCCTACCATCATACAGAGATCAGCCGTCGTTAAGGATTTGTGAGCCGAGCCTGTTCCAGAAGCAGCCATGCAAGTCAGAACACTACCGCCATCAGGTTTCACAGATGAGCTTGTACTGTTTCGGATCACGAGCGGATTCTTTTTCTTCCTTAAAGAGTGGATTGTGACACCTTCACCCTCGGTTGTTGGTGATGTCACTGACTGTAGTTTTTGGGGTTTTCTTCACAGCTCTTACAATTCTATGTCATCAGCTGTTCTTTGTGTTCAGTCCTTGTGTTCTTTAGCCGTCGTGTTTGATGTCTGTTGCTCAGTACTTGAGTACTTTCCTTCTTTTTCACTACATTCCAGATTGTTGTATGGGGTACGCCCCATGTTTGTGCAATGCTTTCCATTTCTTCTCAGCTTCAAAATAGCTTGCTTTTCTCAATTCAACGGCTCTCTGATCTCCATGTTGGCTTATCCTGTTTAACAGTAATCGCATGTCTTCACAGGAGAAATTGATGTCTAAAACCAAGAGTAGATCTTCAGTGCTATTTATTAGTGTAACGAACAATATAACAGGACACACCTGGGGAAGAAATTCATTTTTTTCTTTATTGAAAATCTGCTATATTCTGTGTCTTTTAACATATTTATATATAAATACCAAGACATCACATTCATCTTTCTATCTAGAACCCACATATCCACATTTTGACATATGTGTAGCCTGTGATTTAATAGTCACTACAAGAACTGATAAAATGCTTGTCAGAATCTGACCGGTCCTCTCACTCCATCTCTCTCTGTACTCAAGGATTTAAAAACATCCTACCAACATCAATCGTGTAATTATTATTTATGTTGAGGCAAGTTTTCCTTCATATGGCAACACTGTTTTATGGAGTGTACTTAAACCTTTATAAACGGGGATATTGTTTATGAAGAGCTTGTATGTTTTTTTTAGTAAGTCATATCTAGTAAACCTGATGGGAGAGACTCTCTAGAGTGAGCCTAGCAGCCTTTGTAATGAGGAAAGAAAGCACTCAGCCATACAGCACTGTACCTTCAGTCAGGAGTCTGAAATTAAAGGACCAAATGGTGCGTGCATTAAATTTTCCCTGAATCTCCAGGGTTCCCCTATGCTCGCTAGAATCAAACTCATTTTTGAGAGCCCCATCTGCCTCGTTGAGTCTTACATCTCAGCTATGAGTTGAAACTTTCTCTCCGGTAGCGTGAGCGTGCAGACCTTCCACTTAACTCGGCTGCCATTTACAACTCGAAACTTAGAAACTTGTTTTAATAACTTGCGACTGGTGCTATATTACCCTGAACATCAGTATTATTCTAACCCCATTTAAAAGCATGACAGCTGGCTAGCCCTCCTACACTACTTGCCTTGTAAAGAGCTGCTCTTCTGCTCGTCTTTATGCACGGCGGTGTTCTGAAGTGGCTCATGATAACTGACGTTTAATCCCCAGGGATAAGAACAAATGTGGTGCTGTATTTCTGCAACTGTCAGCATAACAAGGCAAAAGACTGGAGTGTGTGGGGAACAGTTTCGGAAATGATGGAAGTTTTATTGGGGAATTCAGTTGTTCATCCAGACTTCACCAGTCTGATGGTTTCTTCAATGTGTACGAATTGTTTCTCAAAACATTATTTCAGTCATTACTTCCGATTCAGCTATGGTTGCTGTTTTTTAAGGTTTAAATACACAATTTTGGAGAATTGGAGAATTTGCTAACAATGTGGATTTATCAGAAAGCTCCAGATACATTGTCCAATCAGAATCCATTGCTGATGTACAGTAGGAGCCTCCAAAACATCACACTGTCTAATCTGGATGCTATTTTGCTCCCTTTCTTGTATTTACTTTTTTTTTATTCTTTATTTTAGATTTATTATGAATCCTTACAAGCAAAAAGAAAAAGATCACAAGTACAACTCAGAATTTCAAGAGGTCTGATAAAGAGTCAGTAAGATCCAACCATAATTGTCTTTCTGGTGGCACTGTGTATTTTGGCTGTGGAACACTCCAAAAGGGCAACATCCAACAAGTATGACATCCAACTGGGGTAGATGGATCCAATCATAGTTTCAGAATAACCTTTTTGTAAGCAGAGAGAATCTTTTTTTCATTGGCCAACAATGTCATTCTCCAGTTTCCTGACTGCATTTATAACCTTATTAATACCAGCTCACCAGCTCAATGTTGCCATTTTCCAGAGTGCATTTCTTAATATTTTTTCCTGTTTTCCTTAATTGTTTGGCTTATCCTAATTCTCTTTGGTTTCCTTTTCCCAAGGATCTGATTTTAACTATAATTTCTATTCATGGTGACTCTGCATCATGATGCAAATGATTCATTTTTTTTATATTTTTCCTCATTTTTCTCTTCAATTTTGTCACCCACCCACCAGCCAGATCGCGGCGATCACACAACAGCTACCAACCAGGGAGGTTGAAGGATAACACATACTTCCTTGAAGACATGTGAAGCCAGCCAACCGCATCTTTTCCAACTGCTGCTCATGCTGTGTCATAGGCCGACATAAAACTCTCGAAGGAAAGCTCTCTCTACCCTTTTCTGCATACAGGAGCTCACAGACACCCACAATTGGCTAATAGCTTTGTGATTGACAGGAGACAGAGCATAGCCAATTTGGCCAAGGATATCTGTGGCATCTCCCAAAGATGAATGCTTTTCTGTTGCATCACTTGTGAACTCTCAAAGGACATTGTTAACAGGAAACTGAAGCATATGACAGTTGGGAGCAGGAAATATTGCTGTTATATTCTCACTGGGCATTAGGTGCTGTTCTTCAAGTGGCAAGTGTGGCAGCCAGTGAGTAACTTAATAAAAATATGAAGGTATTACAGATGATATCCAAGCACCCAGAGATGCTATACTGGTTTCATTTATAAGTTGGGATCTACACAGATGACTAATAAATCACAAAACGTATCCTGCATAACATGCTACTGAAATTCCAGAAAGTGTACAGCATTACATATCGCACTAATAATCGCTGCTGTGTAATTGATGAATTTTTCAGTGCTAAAAAAGATTTTTGCTTCTATTTTCTAGTTCATACATTTCGGTTCCCAACAAAATACACCAGTTATCACAAACTGATGATCTGTGGCCTGTATAGCTACATTTATCAAGTGCTGCTTGTTGAATATGGATGAGTTGACTTTTTTCCCCAAAAAACTAAAAGTGAACACAGAAATTTTCAACATAAAAGAACATGATTAATGATTTGTTGTTTCCGTGATAAATATTTTGTATCTTCATTGGGTTGTTACTGTCTCATGGATTAGATTAAAATGTGTATGGATGCCTCTGGATGGTAGCATTAATAGTAACTTCCTAATCCTGGTAATTACCTGCTGAGCTGAATCATGTATGGAAATGATCAAACTTCCCAGATTTTACGCATGCTAAAGACTTTGGCATGTGTTAGTAAGAGCAGTTGTTACAGCCAAATGTAGAGCTGTGTGTAAACTACACTCTGTAGATAATAAATTATAATAAATTTAAAACATCCTGCCTATATTATCTCCCTATTTATAATACCTACTGCAACCCTGTACATAAGTCATCCACTCCCCTGTATAAATCAACCCCCTTAGCTGTATATCTTATTGGTAATTTATTGTAAATATAGCAATATACATTTCTGGTTAGATGCTAACTGCATTTCAGTGGCCATGTACATTTACTCTTCACAATGACTAAAGTTGAATCTAATCTAATATCGTGTGCCAACAAAACAGCTCTGACAATGTTGAGGCATGGACTACACAAGACCTCTGAAGGTGTGCTGTGACATTTAGCATTAAGACATTAGCAGCAGAGCCTTTAAGTTGTGAGGTAGGGCCATCATGGATCGTGAAGCGCATCCCACAGACGCTCGATCGGACAAATCAACACCTTGAATTATTGGAAAAGTTTTAGCAATGCTCTATCTCAGGCGTCACAATCTGGCCCTTGTTAAATTTACTCAGATCTTTACGTTTGGCCATTTTTCCTGTTTCCAAACACATCAGCTAAATATCTAATATACTGTATCCCACCCATATACAGGTGCAACTATATAACAAAATAATCAACATTATTTGCCACAACATTATTTCTAATTATTTTATTTCCAGACAAACCATCTTCTCTGAAAGTTACTGTTTTAATTAACAGAAAGAGTTAAATAATTTACTTAAACATCACTAATAATAATAGATATGACCTCAATCAGTGGCTGTTCATCGGAGACTCACTCGCTTATTAAGATATATGCTTCATTACTTCCTGATGCACTAAGACTTTTATTACTTATATAATTATTACTTAGTCTTAATGTAGTCATATATTCCAGAGGGTCAAAGGATACTTCTATTTTGAATTACAGTTTGTCTCAGAGCAGCGAAGCTCCCAACTATGGCTGGAAGTGTATGAAAAATTCATGCTTTGCTTCTTTCTATGATAACAGGACAGGTCATGGATTTAGGGATGTCACGCTACTGCATTTTCAAAAAGAGCGACATCAAATGCCATAATACGGCAGCGAGTGTACAAAGGGTATGAATTAGTTATGGAACCTGAACTGAATTCCTTCCATAGACTTGTTATGTGGATTCATTCGTTTAGCAGAACAATATAGAAGCTATTGCTTTCTCTGAATTTCACCTGGCATAAGTGTTCATTAAAGGAAGCCTGATTTAAGAGAATATCTATCTATCTATCTATCTATCTATCTATCTATCTATCTATCTATCTATCTGTCTGTCTGTCTGTCTGTCTGTCTGTCTGTCTGTCTATCTGTCTATCTATCTATCTGTCTGTCTGTCTGTCTGTCTGTAGATTTAATTAATGAATTAAAGTTTATTAGGACACCCACCTCATCACAGGTCTTGTATAATTACTAACAGTTGGCCATTTGTTGCTATTTCCTGGTACAGAAATGGCACCCAGACAGTCACAAGAGCGTGTGGTGGTGCTAAGAGTGGAAGGAAGACAGTTTTTTAATATAAACACCAAATTGTCATTGCTGTGAGGAGAATGTTGCAAAAATAACCCATAGCAATATATATATTCTTTTACCAGCACCAAACACACTGGAGCAAAACCAAAAAGTCTGGTGAGAGGTGTCCATTTCTGTTGAAAAGTTTATGTTCCTTGATCATCCAACTGTTCTCCTAACAGCAGGAGCTACATCTTTTATTATATGACTATCATTTCGGCATATTCCTAGCTCAGGGTTGGAATTACATCAGCTTACAAAGCACTGCTTTCAAAGCAAATGACTGAATGGCTTGATTTGCAAAACTGCCTTCATTGCTATTGTCTTACTAATTTGCTGGAGTAAGCTTCAAGTAAGCTTTATAGTTTTATAATTACTACTGATAAACTGTAGTACAAACGCAACACTCAGAAACTTCCTGCCACACTCACATTTGAATATTTTACATCTTATCGTCCTCAGATGCTGCATTGGACTCGTAGCTGAGGAACAGCAGCTATATATTTCAGGATTCAGGGTTGTCAAGTTATTCGCAATATTGATGATGGTTGTGAATATTAATGGTCTTAGCTGTGGCTTGGTGGGAGGAAAGAGACAAAAACAGCCTACACAGCAACATCCTCAGTGTTGACTTATCATCAACATAAGTCTTATGTTGAACACTGTATGTGCTCATTTAAACCGGGAATTTTGCTGTTTAAACCAATTTTCCAAAACATATGTATGCTAAAGTGATTATCTGAATAAAATTCCTGGGAGCAACACAAAAAGGTCTGATTGCATATGGTTGCATATGGTTATGTCACGCAGTATTATTAGCTTTTCTTAACTCTTCTTGTAACAAAATATAAAGTATGTTACTGTGGAATCATCAAGCAATATTTTAACTTTTAGTGCTAGCCTGGCATTTTATAATAAATGTAAAATTCAACAGCATTAACCTCATGGTTTATGAATAAAAGAAAATCTGAAACCTCTTTAAAGTGTTAGCATGCTTTAGCAAACCCTTGGCTACAACAGTATGTAGTGGAGTGAGAACTAGTCATTATTCTATGTGTCTGTGTGTGTGTGTGTGTGTGTGTGTGTGTGTTGGAAAATCACCAACATACAGTAACTGAGAGAGGACATTTTCCCTGTGTCAGTTCTGTCTATTTAAGTGAACACAGAGCTAGATGAATTGGAAATAAAGACTACAACATACACAAGCAAAAGATTTTTTTTTTTGACTGTTTGTGTTTCCTGCAGTCTTTTCCTTTGTGCTGAGTAAAAAAAAAAATGTATATATGCCATTACATGACAGACCAGTTTTCAGATGGGGAAAAAAAAAAATCAATAATCTAGGTTCCTGGGTTTTGCATGAAAATAGAAAGGAGCGAGTGTGACGAAGTTACCAAAAGAACTCCTATTCTCCAGCA
>JAOTRN010000053.1:15623823-15633968 GCA_028566695.1 Bagroides melapterus
ACAAATAAAATACATAATAATAATAATAATAATAATAATAATAATAATAATAATAATAATAATAATAATTAAAAATGTATTAATTCATGATAAAATCATTTTCTGCATTAATTAATTACTGTGTAAACATGACAATAACGGCTTAACGTGCCCTGCCCTAATGTTTACAAATCCCTTTTCGTTGCACAATGTTCCATGCAGATTGTAAACTGGTCATCACTATTATATGTATCTGTCCTGTAGCATATCATATTATCTTGTACTCGGTTGCACACTATGCACTTTCTGTGCTAGGCTGACTTACTTTTATATGTCCATAGCTCTGTGTTGTTTTGTGTAGCTCTATGATCCTGGAGGAAAGTTGTTTCAATTCACTATGTACTGTGTCACCTATATATGGTTGAAATGACAATAAAAGCTCCTTGACTCGACTTGATCTTGAGTTGGATGAGCTACAACAGAAGAAGACCACATCGGGTTCCACTCTTCTCAGCCAAGAACAAGAATCTGAGGCTATCATGGGCACAGACTCAACAGAACTGGACAGTTGACAACTGGAAAAAAACCAGGTGATTTTTTTTTTCTCATATTCAACTCTCTGGTTTCGATGAGCCCGTGTCCATGACAGCCTCTCATTCCTGTTCTTGGCTACAGGAGTGGAACCCAGTTCTTCTGCTCTTGTAGCTCATCCACCTCGATGTTTAATGTTTTGTGTATGTTGGGATGCTTTTCAACGAAGATTATGTGAGTTATTATAGCCTTCTTGGCAGCTTGAACCAATCTGAATATATTCCTCTGACCTGTCTTATCAACAAGGTGTTTCCACCCACACAACTGCCTCTCACTCAGGTCTGTGTAAACTCTAGAGAAACTGTTGTGTGTGAAAATCCCAGGAGGTCATCGGTTTCTGAAATACTCAAACCAGCGATCAGGTGCCAACATCAACAACCATGTGAAAATCCTTCTGATATGTATCTGCATGATTATATTCATTGTGATTAGATAACTGAATGAAGGTAATAAAGTGATGGAATGATGGAAAGTTTATATATACACATATATATTGTACAAAAGACTAAGATTCATCCTGTTACAGGACCTATGCAACAAATTGCTTACCGAACCCAGTGCTGAAACAGCAGTACCCACAACGAAAAAAGATTAAGACGCACAAACATCAAGGGTGTGTGTTGGGTCTTTGATGTGCACCTCTTTCTTTGACTCTTTTAGTGTGTTCTTTGGGCATTCGCTCTATTGACAGAACAAAGGAAAGAACATGACAAGTCTCTGCGGTTCTTAATCTGCATGTGCTGCGATGTGCAGTTCTGCTCTCACGTCTTCCTCAGAGAGCCTGTTCCAGACTGTTCCTTACAGCGCCGGTGCTGACGGCCTTTCAGAACTTCTCGAGCGTCTTCAACCGAGCTTGCATGGCAGATGAAGAGCTGTTTCTGCAGTCGTGCTAAAAGCCGAGATGAGATCATTTATCTTCAGGCCTCCAGCCATCCCACAGTAGTGTTTAATAGTGGATGTGCTCAGATGCACTACAGCATTTCTATCATATCTGCCCGGCTTGTGACAGCTTTACGGTGAGAGTCAGGTGGTCTGTAATAATCTTTGCATAAATGATGGCTCTCTTACGTCATTTTAATGGCTGTTGTCCACGCTGGAAGTGGCGGTCACGTTTCGTCAACACGTACAGAAGGTCAAATACCGGTTAGGCATCTCGTGAGTATTGTGTTTGTGTGGTTCAAGCTGTGAGGAGTAAATGAAAAGAGGTCAATCTCTGCGCTCACTGACTGTTAAATCTGCAACCACGGAGCAGTAGAGCTGATAGAACGCATGCAGCCATGCTGTTAAATCTTAATTGACATGAAAGATGATAATCTATAAATCTAAATGCTTAATCTATTACAAAGTTCACAAGCTCATATTCCTCATAGGTGATATTCTTGGGTTGCTCAGAAACTCGTAAGTTACATAAACCCCCTTTTTTTTTCACTATGAAGTAAACACTTATAGAACGCAAATCATTTATAATCACACTCCAGATGAGGATGAGTAGTTCCCTTTTGTGATTTTGTTCCTCTCAAGGTTTCATCTCAGGGAGTTTTTAATTGCCCCGTCTTGTCATTAGGGATATTTATACATTTTTAAATAGTAGGAGTTTAAAATTGTGGGAGTTTATATATTTCTGTAAAGATGCTGCTTTGTGAAAATGTAACAATATATATTATTGTATACAAATGTATTATTATTATTATTATTATTATTATTATTATTATGACAGAATGAGCTAAGAGATGTGAGATATGTTTTTTTTTTCTTCTTACAGATAAAGAGACACAGAATAAAACATGGCACTGGGGGATGAGAAAGAAGGAAAGCATGTCTCATTTGGTAAATGAATGATTTAACATTCCAGCTCATGCACTTCTGCTTTTGATAAGAAATAGGGCCAGGAGGAAGAAACAGAGGTATATGTTTAAAACAGGCTTTTTCAATTTCCCCCAGCCTCAGGAAAGTCCTGCAGAAAAGCCAAAATGTACTTCTCGTGGCAGCTGTGACCCACTTAATGCATTCATCCCATAAACAACGTCAGGAGTAAGCAAAACAGAAGCAGCTGTAATAGTATTCCTCTGGGAAGCTCAGGCGTGGGTCACATAAGCTGCTAGCAGTTTCCAATAACTCTTTTACTTCCGCATGCAGCAATCACACAGATGACAGGAGGCTGCAGAGGTGTCAGATGTATGTGATGGCAGAGTGGGCTTCTCTTCAAGAGGCCGAGCGGTGCAGTTCTGCTGCAAATGAATCAACGCGAGGCTTGCGTTGACATAAGGGACCAAGGGGATAAAAATGAAACGATTTTTTTTTGTCACTCATGATAACATTAAATATAATGAATGCATTATCAGTGAAAAAAAGGAGAAAGAGGAAATCAAAGAATATGTTTGTGTGTATAACTGTGGAATTACGGAGCTGCAATCACCAGTCACATCTCTGTCTTCCTTATGGACCTTAACAGATCGCCTGTCTGGATTAGACTGTCATAAAATGTACGTATGAATAATCACCAACAAGCATCATCAACTGAAATAAACAGGAACTCAGCAAAAAATAAATAAAATTGTGGATGTGACGAATATCTTGTTTGTTTGAAAAAAACAACTGAAATGTAACACTGGTGACAGAAATGAAATAAACGACTTATATGAGACTTTGAATCAGTCTCACTCTTCCTGTCTTGTGAACATTACAACTAGACTGTATTAATATATTTTACACCACAGTGCTGTTGGACTCCTGCATCTGATTTGTCAGGAAGTGTTTAACCCCTTTTAACTCCCAGAGACTCAGGACAGAAATTATAAATCCTTTATTAAGCATACAAAAGCCTGAATGTATTTACACAGGAAATATAGCAGAAGTACAGGAAGAAATTCAGGTATAAGACTACAAAAAATATTTCCACCTAAGTAAAACACAATTCCAACAACAAGCGGCTCAATGAACAGACAGAAAAAATCACGTCAACCTGACACGAGCGATCGGCTACGACACGTTACAAACACAAGCAGATTCCAACAGTATAAGGATGAGAACTCTGTGACAAAACAACCGCACCGGCAATTTTTTTTTATTTGTTTTGCTGTGTTCAATCTTCTCTTACTTCTGACCTGTTAATATATACAGTATATACATTTATTCTAAATATGACACCTACACCATACCTACAATCTACACCTCAAATACAAATAGATTTTGAGATATATTGAGAGTCGTTTTCAAACATAAGCTCAAACAGAGGCGTAGGGTTGAACAGGTTAGTTTTCTCTAAAAATAAAAATAAAATAAAGTGTAATTTCCAAATTAGAGAAATGTTCTGTGAGGAGATTTACTTAGCATTTTTGGAAGGAGTCACCGGTGTCAGTAGGAGACAAAGCTGTAACTATAAAGGTTTATGTTCATCAGCATTATGACAAGCTGATAGTTTATGGTGGTTATACAGTCATTTAACTATAAGTCCAGAACTATATGGGTACCTGAAGTTCCCCCTCTATAAGTGCTTGCTAAATATCCCATTCCAGATTTATTCCCCCTTTACTGTTATAATAACCTCCACTCTTTCCACCAGAGTGTAGCTGTGGGGATTTGTGCTCGTTCAGCCACAAGAGCATTAGTGAGATCAGGAATTGATGTTGAGGAAAAAGGCCTGGGGCGAGTTCAAATTCATCCAGAAGGTGTTCAGTGGGGATGAGGTCAGAGTTCTGAGCAAGCCAACCTTGACAAGTCGTGTCTTCATGCATCTCGCTTTTGCTCACGGGGGCATTGTGATGCTGGGACAGGTTTGGGACTCTTAGTTATAGTGAAGGGAAATTTATAAATCTATATTAACATAGGTGTGATGAGCGTGTGTCCACATACTTTTGGCCCTGTTGTGTAACTGTAATTGTACTATATGAAATAAAAAATTAGGATAGAAAAAATCACTTGGAAATTGATGTAATTGTTATAAGAAGAATAATCATCAATGATCAGACTGTATCTGACTGTAGAAAGGACATTATTCCTAATACCACTCTCTGGTGTTTATAACAGTTTATAATCACACTCTACAGTGTCACCGAAATGAGGATGAGGTTCACTTTTGAGTCTGGTTCCTCTCAAGGTTTCTTCCTCTTCCATCTAAGGGAGTTTTTCCTTGCTACAGTCGCCTCAGTCACCTCAGACTTGTTCATTAGAGATAAATACAAACACATTTAAATATAAGTCTAATATTAATATTGAACTTTTGTATAATAGTAATCTGTATAATAGTAAACTTTTTGTAGATCTTATGTTCTGTAAAGCTGCTGTGAGACAATGTCCATTGTTAAAGTGCTTTACAAATAAAATTGAATTGAATTGAATTGTTTTGGAAATTGTGGGTTAAAGGTCACTTATTTCACCACGATAGTAATGAAATAAATGACCTAGCTTAGTGATTATTTTCCTATAACATCGTATCCCATCAGGTTAAATTCCTTCCTTACTTAGAAGACATCCGAGTGAATTTTGAGTCTTTGAGAATAATGTTTAGGAAATTCACCACTTAATCCCAATGCTAATTTATTCCACAAGTTCACCAAGCTAAATGCACACAGCTGCGACTAAGTTGCCTTGACAACACCTGCGACAGATCTTAAGGAGATTTTACACTGATGTGTCCACGCTGTTCCATTAGCATGCGTGTATCAGTTAGCCTGTTAGAAATGCGTATACATTATGTATCATGATCGGCCGTGTATGCACAGCAGCATGTGGTGTGGATCGCTCAGTTTGTGCATTCGGTACGCACAGATGAGCTTTCATCTCACAATACATCTTGTGCTCACAAACCTGTGAAGTGCCAAAGGAAACACAACAGGCTGTGCATGTCAAAATCATGGTTAATTCCTGCACTTTTTCCTTGCTGAAATGGAGGAAAGTACATAATGGATGCTAGCTCTCTCAGATGAATTATGATTAACACCAGCAGATATTCATACGCTCGAAGTTTTTCCAGTCATATATTAGCACTAAACAAACTAAGAAATGCTGGCTAGGTTCAGGAATGATGAGTTTAAACCATTTCTTTAACAATAGTTATTCAAATTTGTACTCTAAACAGTACTATTTGTTATCAATTCCTGCCACTTTAGACTCATTCATACAGAAGGATTAGACTACAGGGCTACGTGTATTATACAAACTTTCCACTACACAAAATATTAAAATGTCAAGGACAAGGGAATATTAGCTCTGAATACAGTACACGCATCATTAATTCAAGGCATTAGTTGTGAAACTGGCTCAAAAAAATGAAAAAATTGTCCGGTCAGAACCTAATAATAAATCCAGTTTAAGGCTTGCAGGCAAAATCATGGGCATATTTCTGAATGAAAAAGAAAGACCCCATGTAAAAAAAAAGGAATGTTTACCAAAGATACAGCAATCAGCTATAATATTAAATCCACTGACAGGTTCAGTGAATAACGTTGATTAGTTTGTTATATTGGCACCTGTCAAGTGGTGGGATATATTAGAGCAAGTGAACAGACAGTTCTCAAAGTTGATGTGCTGGAAGCAGGAAAAACGGTCAAGAAAAAAGGATCTGAGTGACTTTGACAAGCGACGGACTGTGATGGCTGGACGACTGGGTCAGAGCATCAAAAAATGGTTCAGGAATGGTTTAATGAAGATGAAGAGGTGTTGACTTGACCTCCAAATTCCCCAGACATGAATCTGGTCAAGACTTTGTGGGATGTGATGTGCTGGACAATCAAGTCTGATCCATGGAGGCCCCACCTCACAATTTACAGAACTTAAAGGATCTGTGGTTAACGTCTTTGTGCCAGATCTCACAGCACACCTTCAGAGGTCTTGTTTAGTCCACGCCTCGAGTCAGACCTGTTTTGGTTTCACAACGAAAACAGCGCCTCAAAGCTCTGGCACCGAAGTGGAGCTCTGCTCTGGCATCGAGGAGGTGGAATGAACTTCCCCGAACAGCTGAGTCACTGGGTATCTTCAAACAGCGGTTGAAGACCTAGCTGTTAACGAAATACTTGAGCTAGCACTTTCTCCACTGTTTGTGTGTATTTAAACAAAAAAAACTTTGAACACATCACCCTTTGTTTTAGGTTCATGGTATCTTAAGTCTGTAACCTAGTGAAGCAGAGTTAATGTATTCAGTGATAGAGACTTTAAAGCACTCTTGTACGTCGCTCTGGATAAGATGTAAATGTAAATGAAAAGTAGCCCAAGGAAAACCTCCAGATTATATCAGATAAATCTGGATCACTAACGGACATCCAAAGGAATCTTTGATGAACCAGACCTCCTTCGGTCAACCTACCCGAGTTTATTCTTGTGGTAAATTGTGTGGATTTACACAGTAAACACTTATAGATGGTGTCTGCGTCCTTGTATGCTACACGGTAAACCTGCATGTTCACTTGAAAGCTTGTGCATTGTGCCTTTATTCCTTCCAGCAGATGAGATATATTCAGAATTCTTGACCCAGCACTTTCTTTACAAAGACCCCACACACATGCTGATACACAAGGGGACAGTGTGTTGCTGCCAAGAGCTGTGTTTGAGAGCTGATGAAAAAAGAAATGAAAAAGTAAAGGTTGAGAGACATGCAGAAAATCTCACAGCTTTGTTGCTTTTGATCGCGCTGTAAATGGCAAAGGCTTGAGTTTCATAAAGATCACTGTGAACCTGTGAATAAAACCACTACTGTAGATTAAAATGAGCAAAGTATTTTTATACATAGTGAGTGTGATTACATTCAATATGACACTGAGTGTAGTACAGCGCTAGTGTTTATTGTGTAAATGGATTACTACGGCATGTATTCTCCTGATCAGAACGACTTGTAACACAAGGCTGAAATAATAATAATAATAATAATAATAATAATAATGTGGTACAACACATCTCCAGAATAATGAAGTGATAATGCCATCCCTGTTCGGTTGAGTTCATCAATAAACACACAATCAGCTCCTTAACACTGTAATTACAGCAAACACGATGCTAACTGCTAATGGAATTCATATTCGGGATTAAAGGAAGGAGTAAAGGCATTAGGGGTCTGATTAGATGGTGAGGATTAACCTTTATGATGCGGCCACACACTTGGAGGAGTTTTGTAGACTGCGTTGTGTTGTTGTGAACGTTTGTAGAGACACTTTCTCGCTGCTGTTTGCTTTAGGTTGTTGTCCGATGTTCTCTGACGACGCTAAGCAGGTAAGCACACACGCTGTGAGTCAAGGAAATAAAAGCACACACACAGAGAGAGAGAGAGAGAGAGAGAGTCAGTATTTCTTGACGTCTGTAAACAATGTCATGGTTTGGGGAAAGAACTAGCAACATTTGAATTACTCTCAAGGTGTTGCCTGTTTTGCAGTAGTGCAGTAGTCTTCATTTCAAAGTAAAATTAGGCCTGGTAAAGGCATTCAGTCTAGAAGAGCAGTATATCGATATAAAGACTCAAATCGTAAGTGGGATGCAGACTCTTTACCAGAATACTGCAGGCTTTAATCTTCCTCTGGACACCGCCTCTGTTCTCCAGAGCGAGGCAGAACTCTTGACTTGCTTTAAGGACACTGCAAAACCGCACCCCTCCCTTTTCTCTCACAAAAGCACGGCCGCTCCGAATACAAAATGGGGCTCCTTACTGTGTTCCTGCTAGTGAATGAAAATGAGATGAATGTGATGAGAAAATGTGGGTGGTAGAACTTATAGCATTTCATAAAATATAAGCACTCTGTACAATCTGCTTATTTTTTTTCGGTACGCATACCATATTTCGATTGTGACTGCACCAGTCCTCCAACGTACGCGTTATCTCCAAACCCAATATATCATTTTAAAGTCCGAAGGAAAACTTCACACAAGGAGTATTTAAATTTTTCATTACAGTAAGTATGGATGGCATAAAAAAAATGGTAGCTTAGCAACTGCTCCCAGGCTTTATAATCAGAGGATTGTGTAGGCTGTTCATTCAGAGATGCTCAAAGCCTACATACAAAAAACATTTCAAATTATTTACTCTTTCTTTATTATGTAATAGCCCCTGATTTTTGCATTTCATTTTTTTTATGCATACACTTTATACTCTTGAACCTTAACATTAACTGCCAGCTGCTGTACTGCTTCCTGTGAAGTGAATACTTAACTCAGCTATGCATTAAAACACTCCTATGTTAGAGTCTACTATTAAATTAAAACACAGGCTTAACAAACAGAACTGCATTTCAGTTATAGCGCAGACTAAACCAGTCGAGGTGTTATTTAGCAGCAACACTTTCATAACACACTCTAGTGGGGAAACAGCACCGCAGTGTACCTTTCAGGAAACTCTTGTTCCTGACACACTTCCCTCAAGGGTATGTCATTTGTACTTGATTGTGCATGATTGTGTATAATAAAAATGTACTTTCGAGGTGACTTGCAATACTGTAGGTACCTGTACTGTACTCTGTTTATCTGACAACGTTCTGAGAGAAATTGAGAGTATTTATATAAGGGGAGACTTTCTAGGAAGGAAGACTGTCATTAAATAACTGTGTTTGGGAAAAATGAAGTGAGAGTGAAAATGAACACACGTCAGCCTTTGCCAAAAGGAAATCTCTCATGTCAGGGTACAGTAGGTCTTCCCCTTTTAATTAATTTTTCATTTTCCCAACATCTGGGCCTGGATCTCTGTAGGCTAATGCAACAGCATGCCTCATCATCTCTCAAGATTAAAGGTAGCAGTTAAACAATAAAAATGAGTGCTTTATGTTTTATGATGTGTGCAATATGTGTGTTAGGAAGAGCGATGTGTAGCCTATGGTAGTTCTGCTGATGGAGCAGACATGGCTGGAGAGCGTGCTAACTTCATGAGCGCACAGCTTCAAACTCAGACATCCTGTCAGCCGAAGCCTTCTCCATCAGCGCGGTAAGAGTGACTGCCTCTGACAGCTGAGCATCTCTACCTGCCAAACGTCTGCAGGCATGGAAAATCAATGAAATGGGTGGAGATAAAAGAGAAGAAACAAAGAGCAGGGATAGATAGAAAGAAAATAGTAGCAAATCTAAGAGGCAAGATGAGAAAGTAAAAGAGACATGGAGAGAGATTACAGAAGGGAAGATAAAAAAGAAACGGGAGAAAAAGCAAACGATAAATGAGATAGAGAGTGGGGAAGATAAAAAAAAAAGATAAAGAGAGAGTGGGAAAGATGGGGGAAAGAGAAAGATAGAGGGGGGAAATGACAGACGGGAAGATAAGTAAGAAAGGTGGGGCAGAGATGGGAAAATTAAAAAAGAAAGAAGAAGAAGAAGAAAGAGTGGGAAGGATGACTGAGACTGGGGGATGAGAGCGATAAAGAGAGGAAGACAGGGAAGATAAAAAAATGTGGCAGACAAGAATGAGAGGTGGAAAGATAAGAGAGGGGAAGAGAGTCAGACAGAAGATGAGAAAGAGAAACAGGAAGAGAGCATGTGAAAGATGAGAAAGAAAGACGGAAGGAGAGAGGGAATGAGGAGACAGAGAGAGAGAGAGAGAGAGAGAGGGAGATGGGGGGGAGAGAGAGAGAGAGCGGGAGTGACAGGGAGAAAGACAGAGAGGCAGAAGGAGA
>JAOTRN010000053.1:15672755-15684314 GCA_028566695.1 Bagroides melapterus
AAAATGCATCTTGAGGTAAGAATTTTTAGATATTTGTACATAAAACTAGACAAAACTATTAAGAATTTTTCACACACAGCAGAGTTACAGAACATGATGTGATAAAACAAAAGACAGTCAGTGAGCGATAGTTCTTCTGGTCGGAATGCCTTGTTGTTGAGGTAGCAGAGAGTATCTAAAGAAGAACTGTATATAAAATAACCGCTGCAGAAATGTATCCCAACATGTACAACCTGTCGAAGCTTAAGTTGGATGAGCAGAAAAACATCAGATTCCGTTCATGATTTCTATGCCGAGGCCTGGAATCCGAGGCTACAGTGGACACAGGCTCAGTTGAAGACTGAAAAAACATCCCATGGTCTTTTTCCAGTCTGAAACTGCACAGTTCGGGTGAGCCTGTGTCCGCTGTAGCCTCAGTTTCCTGCTCAGAATCCAGCCTTTTTTTATGTTTTAGAGACATTAATCGTAGCATTTCTTCAACATTGCTTTCATTTAACATCATGCTTTATTTGATCCTGTGCATATAATTAAGCTGTTGTTTGCTGACAGTGATTTATTTACCTGTGAATTTGAGCTAGGTTCACTCAGAAACTCTAACAAATGGAGTGCCCTCTTTTTGAGACGCCGGATGTTATGTAATGCTCTCTGTACAGTATGTGTGTGTGTGTGTGTGTTTGTGCTCAGTATGCTGGATGGTCACCCACTCACCGCCTCGCTCTGCTTGGTTGTGTTTTCTAGGAGAAAGACAGTGGCCGATGCGCTCTCAGAGTCACCATGGTAGGAAGGCAATTCTGTGTGGTTGAGTGTGTTTTTTGACCCTTTGACCACCGACACCAGCCTCTGTCTGTGTTTGTGGTGGCCGTGTACGTCCGTATACGTCCGTGTACTCTCACCCCTCACCTTGTAGATCTGTGCCAATGCTCGATTAGATGTGTCCTGTTTTCATTCTTTTTATTTCTTTCATTAAAAGCCCAGCATTCCTTTCTGCTTGACTCACTCCCCCATAGTGTCTCTGTCCCTCTGAACTCTTTTCTGTCTCCTGGAGTCTCTTACACAAGCCACCTCCGAGCAGGAAAACCTGTGCAAGGATAAAGACAGTTTTACTGATGATGTTACTTCTTGTTAATAAAAGAAGACATCAGATAAATCTGTGCTTATCCTTGTTAACAATTCAACGCTACTCTTCAACAAGAGAAGACCTCGACCACCGGGATCCACGGACAAGCTGGTACGTGTTACGTGTAATTTACAACCAGAAAAAAAATCTTTCTGTTGATGTAAAGTCTTTTGTTTAGTGTCAGTAATACTAGACTTTTCATAATGCCGTTATCGGGATTATGTAACATATTGATGCTGAGTGAAATGAAATAAAAACACGTAAACACAGTGTGTTCGTCTTCTCAGTCCGGACGTCCAGCCACACGTTAGTATAGGGTCAGTGTTCTTCATAATACTGCGTGTCTGTGATGTTGCTAAATGAGGCAGTGATGTGTTGCTCATTGTAACCTCTGGAGATGGGTTATATAGTCACTTGAAAAGGCTGTCAGTGTGCATTTGTCAGTGTGGGACCAAGCACTTCACGAGAAAGACCAGGCTATTGTTTACACATCAAGCTTTTTCACATCTTCTGCCACTTGCCTCAGGTTTACCATGATACCCAAAGTATCAGGGAATACGATTGCAATAAGGCAAGGAAATGCTTCAGTGGCTTATTATTGTTCGTTTTCTGCTACTTCATAAACAACCTAGACCTTCATACTGTAGCACTGGAGGAATGGCTTAATCCTCTCTCTTATTTTTTTCCTTTTCGACTACATTTTAGTCATTGTCAATTCCACCCACTAGCTAGCTCTTCCCTATTACAAAACACTCGAAGCCAATCACCAAACTACTTCTCATGCTGTGTCACCGGGAAGCTGAACAATCAGATGAAAGCGTGAACTCCTTGAAAATGTACTAAAAAAAAGACTGTAAAGCCTTGACAATTTGTACCAATTTGTGATGATCAAAATCCTGCCAGTTTCCACCCACTAGCCAGCTCTCTCTTATCATGCTACAGCTACCATCTCGAGTAGCACATGCTTCCTCCAAGACATGTGAAGCCAACTGTATCATTTTCACTAATTCTGGATGGTATATATATATATATATTTGGTCATCCCTCATTCCCTTTTCCATATACATGAGCACTGAGATGTCCATCGTGATTGACAGGGGTGAAAGTAATGCCTCCTTCCCACCCAGACAGCAGAGCTAATTATACTCCTTTGGATTTCCAGCCAAGGATCAGTGTGTCATCATTGACATTCGAACTCCCAACCTTGTGTTTTTTTTATACAGCACTCACTACTCACTCTACTTTATTCTGATTCCTGATGAATCCTGCCAGTTTAACTCCAAATCTGCATGCTAGACCATTATGGCATTTAACATTTTGCAAGTAAATATTAATTCTCTTTGCCAGTCGCTAAATGCCAACTCCCATCGGTTTCTTGGCTCCTCCGTCCATCAGAGCAGCAGGAGAAGGGCAAGCCCACCTCATTTGCCCTGTCAACATGCCCACTGGGGTCAAAGCTTGTACCTCACCTGGCCCTACCCTGGACATCACACTACATTGGTAATTAAATGGATCAAGATTTTTTTTTTTTTTTTTAGATGGTGGAAGAGGAAAAAAAAACAAAAAGGTTAAGTTTGTAAAAGGATGTATGAGAGTTTGTAGTTCTTATCTCTCCTGCTCATGGCTCACTACTTGTCCATTCTACCAAACCTCAATGTCCCGAGCACTAGCCACATTCTTTAAAACTTATGTTTCATTAAAGGTCAACCAGCTATTTTATTCATGGTATTTTTAAACCGTGCTAAGAACCTTAGAACCTTTCAGCAAAAGAAAAAATGTCATCTTTAATCAGACAGAGTGTAGGAAAAGAAATGTTTTCTTCCTGATTTCAGGAGGCTGGCATGTTGTGGTTATTAAGGAGGCAATTTGTGTCTTGCAGTTGCTTCTAAACAACACTGGCCTGGCCTGAGGGTGATCTGGGGAGCGGAGAGGGGGTGCTTTCAACACTGGAGGCTACACAGCTGTTCATGCAAAATTTTCTTTCATGACCTTGTTTATTTACTTCCTCTTAAATTTTATGCATTTTTTTTTTCTTTGACCCAGGTCATCTCTTTTTAGGCTTAAACAGAAAAAAGAATCACATGGTTCATTCTACGTTTTTCTTCTACTAGTAAGGCTTCTACTACTGCCAAGCTGCCACTGTTGGGTCCTTGAGCAAGGCCCTTAACCCTCTCTGCCCCAGGGGTGCTGTATCATGGCTGACCCTGTGCTCTGACCCCAACCTACACTGTGCTGTAATGTATATGTTCCAAAATAAAGGCTTCTTTTATTTTTGTCGACATGTTATGCAAACCCTAGACGTGTCTAACATATATAATTAGTGTTTTGTTTATTTTTATTTGATTTATTTTGTGTCTATGCAAAAAAAAAAAATTGGAAGGAAAGCCTTCCAGCACTTGTGGCACTTGTAAACAAATCCTTGGACAAAAAGCGATAAAACAAGTGACTTTCATAATATGAAAATAATTTGCTTTGCAAAACAGTCCCGTACCTCACTATTTTAGCAGTATTACAGCCTACGTATACAACATTTGTCACTCTTTGTGGTGCCGTGATGCAGTTTTTCTCCTGTGAATATGCAACAGAAATGTCAGAATACTGAATCACTGGTGTACCATCTGGATATTATTATGCGGACTGGCAGGAGTGTTGTTGTCAGGATGTATTAGGTGTGAAGCAGGAATGCGTGCGATGTGAAGATTCATTCGCCCGTAGGCGCTGGGATCAGTGATTGCTGCTCCCTATACTGTTTTTGTTTTGAAAGGCCAAACCCATCAACAACGTAGGCTGTACATGATTCACAACAAAGTAGACCTCATGGCGAAACAAGGGAGCGTTAACGCTGCAAGTTCGGCATGGCTTCTGCGACTCAACCATCCTGCATTCAAACATGTCTGTGGATCTCCGAGCTTGCAGGTCAAAACTTTCCCAGATTCAGCACGGTTGCATCTTTTACCCCTTAAAGTTTTGTTCTCTTTTCTCCAATGAGACAAACTGAAAGTTTACCACCCACATACTTACCTGAATAGCCTTAAAGGCAAAATGGGAAGCATCTCCATAACAAAAGACAACAGTGTGCCCCTGTGCCTCCAATTAATTTTCACATTCCCAAGCTTGCCAAGGAGCAGAAGAAAAGAATTGTAATAGGCATGCACTTCTGGAGTGGTTTAAGTTATTATTAATAACTTTCCACACTCATCGCTGACTGTCCCCTGTTGCCTGGATTGTTTTTTTTTTCCTGAGTTGAGAGTGTGACAGAGTGACAGGTCACTGTAACGGACCTTGGGCTGTAGCTCGGTTTTAGCTCTCCACTTTAGCCCTCTGAAAAGCGGCTAATTGGTCCCCAGATTAAAGCGAGATCACTCAACTGGACCGTGCTTGGTATTAATTAGGCCTCACCACGAAGCTAGTTTATGTCTGTCTGTGCTGCACACTCTTGGTCTGATATGTGACTTAATTTGATGCCACTGGCCTCTTAAATTGTCTTTAACTTTTTTTATTTGAACTTTAACACTTTTAATTTAGCAGATGTTATAAAAGCACACTCACAACTGAGTTATTTCCACAGTGTATTTGGCATTTAGCGACTGACAAAGAGAATTTCCACAGTGAATTTTTCTTCTCACACACTTAGAAAGGTATATATTGTTAAAACTCAGCATATCATCATTGAACAAGCTACGTTGTAAAGCTCTTCAGTTACATTACTGCTGAGCTACTCTTTACATAAAGGTTAGTATAGCTATGTTAAAAAAAAAAGCAGCTAGCTACATGGAGTCTGCTTTCTTTCTTTCACTGAAGCTCTTTTGTCAAACAGGAAAAGTAACTGTGATGTTTTCATTTGTGCAGCTAATTTATGTGCCAGGAAGTAATAACTAGCCAGTTGCGATTGATGGGAAACATTAGCATGGAAGTAATAGCTAGCCAATTAACATTAATATGTATAAAGAAGTAAATTTAATAGGCCTATTTGGTAATTTGCTAAGATATGATATGAATGCTTGCCATCATTGCTTGATATTTCATATTGGCTGTTGCTAGTCAGTCTGCTCAGTCAGAACAATTTAACTTCCCCATCTCATTAATTCAACAGAAATTACTCCACCTAATGCTAAAAAAAAAAAAGCTGCATTTATGTGATCTTCAGCTGGGGCTAACATTTTTTAATAGTTGATTATTTCCTTCCTGATTTCCTCAAACTGTATGAATCTTTCACACATTTAAGAAAGATGGCCATGGATGGATAGAGTCTTGTTTTTATCACGGGTAGTACGATGCTGTTATTCAGGAGGCATTCTACATTCTACACAATTTAGACATATTCTAAAATTTTTTACACTGAAATTTAAAATTAAAACCAAATATTCACCTGGCTACGTGAGAAGGGAAAGGTAGAGGTGTTGTAAGGCAAAACACTATGTTGTACTCTGAAAAGGATTAGCGTGCTGCTATGCTACATTGTTTTTGAAAATTGTAGCTAGTTACTCAGGAACACTGCGTGCTACTTTATACTGTGTAGAATTAACCTGTGTTCAGAAAAAACATCCACATTCCTCAAAAGTCAAAGAGTTCTCAGACTTGATTTGACTTCTGAATGTTGCAGTAATTCAGGCAGAACTTTACACACCCCCGATATTGGTGTGTGGGGTCCACACCACAGCGCAGTCATTTATCACAGTAATTTCACTGGTCCTTTGTCAGCAACACAGGATAACTCCCATTCGTCACAGCTCACATCACTGTAGCACTGTAGCATGGTACCACCATAACCTCCATTAAAGTCACACACTGCAGGACCATGACCTGAACACTTCCCAAACTACTGCTATCTGTAGCACACACACACACACACACACACACACACACACACACTGCAGGACCATGACCTGAACACTTCCCAAACTACTGCTATCTGTAGTACACACACACACACACACACACAGCAGGGCCATGACCTGAAAACTTCCCAAACTATACTGCTTTCTGTAGTACACACACAGTAGGACCATGACCTGAACACTTACATAGTACACACACACACACACACACACACACACACACACTGTAGGACGATTTCCTGAACACTTTGTTAGTATATATATATACACACACACACACACACACACACACACACACACACACACACACACACACACACTCTGTAGGATCATGACCTGAACACTTCCCAAAGTACTGCTTTCTGTAGTACATACAACACAATGAGAGACACACACACTCAAAGACATGCAAACACACACACACATACACACACTGCAGGACCATGACCTGGATGGCTAGGAAATAAAGGTTCCCCAAAGGTAGAAACATAAAAGTGAGCAGATGTGCTTGCGTTAGTTAGAGCACACACACATGAATAATAAATATTGTATGCATGATGGATCTAATGTATTCTTCTTACCCAGAGCTTGTGGTTCTACAGACGAGTCCTCGATGTGCATGAAACAATTTGAGTTTCTACATGACATCTCTCTTCTGTCATGTCGAACATCTCCGCGACTGTCTGTTACTGCTCGACGTAATTAAAAGTCCACTCACATTTTCATCAGCATGGCCGTGTTGGTTCTCTTTATTCCATGTAATGTATGTGTGCTGAACCATTTTACTCATTACAATTAGGATTTCTGTCTTCTCCTAATGGACCATTTCTCTTATCTGGGCATCCATGTTTTAGATAAGAGCTCGTTTTGTGTCATGATTTGTTTTTCTTTCTTTTTTGTTTTTTTTTTTGTTTACCAGCATGTCATTGCTTCTTCTACAGGCACGCATCAACACAACTACAACCATGTGGCTCTCAGTAGTCCTACTAGAACTCCTAAAAATGGTAAGGATCACTCTTCTGCTCACTTCTCATCACATTCTTAAATAATGAAAGTTGATCTGTCTACCATGATAACATCCATACTACACTATATATAATTATATATATGTTTTTTATATGTCTGCCATTTTTTTTTTCTGAGATGTCTGATATTTAACCATTACCTGCCTCCAAGCCTGATGGTTCAGTGAACCGGCCAGTGTCACTGTGCATCTTCTACACTGCCACCAGCAAGACGATGCGCTTCACACGGATTCGAGGTGGTTTTCATACTAGGCAGGTTTGCTGAGGTCCGAATCCGAGAGTGATTGTTCTAAAAACCTTGGTCTGATTTCAGACTCACTTGATACCCGGTGTGCACAGTAAGCCACCTCACCCCTGCTACGTTTTCCTGACACTCACGGTACACGTGTGTTTTAGAAATGACCACTGTCGTCGTCGGCTGAAACACACGCGCAGGTTGCTTTACGTCCTGTACAAGTGTAGACCGGAGTACGAGTACGACGTGGCACAGTTCCACAGTTTCCACTCAAACTCGGGAACAGTACCTCGGCGCACTTTCCCATCCACGTGACAGCTTTTACATGACTAATATTTCATGTCAATCACGCTCTATTTCAGAATTAACTGCACGAGTGAAAACCCCTGAGTTATTATTCTGTAGCAGGCTCAGTCCATTCTGCTCAGAATGACTGGGGCTCAAAATTTAAAACGCTCAGCTCGGTCTTTGTGCCGAAGGCTAATTCACGTGGACTTGTGTGCTGGACACGCCATGTAATCTAAGAGTCTAACAATATCTGTTTAACATATAATCTATAATCATTGATACAGCGAGGCTTTGAAATGTTTATTCAGCATTAATTAGCAGAAGAAGTCATCATCGTGCGCCAGCACTTTGGAACTGCCATGCGAAAGTCTTCTGTTCAGACGACTGTAATCGCTCTTCGCAGATTCCCAGAAACAAGCTGTGTTTTTCATGTTATTAACTTCAGGCAAAGCTCCCAAGAGGTGCAACAGAAAAGTGTTCGCCTTATTGTTGAGAGATTGCGAGTTTGAATCAACAACGCCACACTTATCCAAGGCTGCGAGCCCAGAGAACGAAATGACCCGTGTTTCTCTGGGTGGGAGAAACAGCAGAACCGTTTCTACTTTCTAAATTAAAGCAACAGAAGCCATTCACAGGCATTTGCAAGCATATGTATGTGGAGAAAAAAGAGAAAAGAAGCGGTGGCTGGGTTTACGAGTCTCGAAACAAGCACGCGTTAGCCTGGTGGGTGGAAAGTGGCAAGGACTAATTGGATATTGGGGGAAAAAACTACAAAAGGGAAAGAGAGAAGCTGATGAGCTGCTATGAAGTAACATAGCATCAAATGTAGCTATAAAGTGATAAAAAATCTGATGATTCTTCGATAATAAATTGCTGTGGTGTACGAGAAAATAATTGGAATTATTGGAAAAGAATGCGGTCTATATAATTAGATGTACAGAACTTGTGGTCATTTAATAGGGTCTTATTTATTATAAAGTTATGTTTTAGGACTTAAATTTGAACTCATTTTTACACAGTTGACACACTGAGTGTTAAGGGCCTTTGCTCAGGGGCCCAGCGGTTGCAGTTTGGTGAACCTGGGCTTTGAACTCACACCCTTCTGATTGATAGTCCTATACGTTAACCGCTAAGCTACCACATACCAAAGCTAGTGCTGCAACATTAATTCAACGATGCGTTCAATAACCGAATAGCAGTACGTCATTTGATAAACAGCCACAACTGAGTGCCTTATAACGCTGTAAATATAAATCAGGGTCAGGACGCTGTTAGTGAGAGTGCTAGTACATGCCTTACATGTAAATGTAAAGGTAGTAAGAGCAAGGCTCAGAGGTTTGAGTTACAAAAATATACGTGTATATATCAGCTCCTTTCGAAGTCTGAGACGACGAGAAGATCCGCTCCTTCGCTCGTTCTCGCTCGATGCCTTTTACTTAGAGCCAGAGTTTGTGTTAGTAGAAAGCAGTCGACGTGGCCATTTCAGCACGAGCCAATTCACTTACGCCTGCCGCAGTGCACACTCTACACATGACGTGCGCTTGAAGGATCAATCCGGGCAGACGAACAAGCCGAGCAAGGACGACAACTATTAAAAAAAGAAGCTGACACAGTATTCATACACCATCGATGTTTTTTTTGCTTAATGAACACACACTGATCAAAAGATGAAGGGAAAGCTCAAAACGTGTGTTACGAACGCTCCGGATAAAGAGCTCTCGACTGGTGTCCTCAAAATGCGGAGGCTAGAAACGCGCAAAGTAGCAAGCAGCAACTGCTCATCTTGTTAGTGAAAGGATTAAATCACCGCCTTTTGGTGAGCCGCTTTAATTCGACCGGGGAGGAAGCGGGTGGGGTGGGAAGATGGATAGCTCTCCCTAACAAGCTCCAAAGATTTTTTTTTTTTTTTTTTTTCCTCAACAGATTGGTTGTTATAAGACAAAGCCTGTTATTGCTCTTTCTCAGAGGGGTTAATTCTGTTTATGGCACTGGAACTTTCCTCTCAATAACACCGCAGTGCAGCCTTTCAGACACTTTTATTATTATTGCCGTATCCTTCGGGATGTTATGATTTAGTTAAGACACAAAACTACAGTATTAATAACTATGTTTAATAGCGAAAAGAGGAACAGACTGGGGTTTTTTTTTGTGCGTGCATTCGTAAGAATTCATACTGTACATGTCCCCGGTCGTATCAGCTGATAAAATAAAAACGATCACTTGCCACCTCCACCCATTTGAAATAATCCTGGTTATTTGTAAGAAATAAAACATGACGTAGCTTACTGTTCCGTCATGGAAACTATTCGACGACAGGGTGTTGAAATGTTGCCTGATGTTTTAAATAAAGCTGCATCCTGAACTGTTTTCTTTCTCTTACACCACAGCAATTTCCACCGATTTCTTAGTATTTATTATAGTTTAAGGTGTAGCGTCAATGGCTGGTAAGTGCAAAGTGTGTCAAATAAATCAAAAACAGAACAGCTAATCAGTAAAATGCGAAAAAAACTACTCTAAACATCACCGCTAACTCACAGTGGAAAGGGAAAAGTCGAACATCACACACTTGCTGCTTGAACATGGCGTCTGACTGTCGTAAGTAAAAAATAAAACAATACAGTCGATGTATGTAGCATGCATATTTCTGCAGCCAATCACCAATGAGCATTTGATACTCAAGGACCTCCCCTTTTTTGTTTTGAGTTAATACTGTTGTTTGGTTTGTTAATTAGTTTTGCGCTTACGAAGTGTCTTAAATAAAGATGAAACCCTCTTGCCGTGCCGTACCTGGGACTCGAAGCAAGGCCCACAGCATGTGTTGAACCGTGTGATATAGAGCGTGTGGCATTGTGTAAACACGATCCTCTCTCTCTCTCACAGCACCCTCCAGCTCCCTGACGCATCGTTTTTGTCTCAGATCCCACTCTGTGGCACCAGGCTCTGCCCTACTTTTAACCAGAGCACGATCCCTGCGTGTCCAAACCATGCCCAGGCTGGCGTGACGGGCACAAAGCCCAGGGAGATGAAGGAGCTGCAGAAGGACAACCTCCTGCCTCCTTTGTGGCTTTTCATTCCTATCATATCGCTAAGGAAACAAGGGTCCTCTGCTGCCTAGCAGGCTGGAGATGGGACACTATTTACCAGGGCTTGACTAAATCACTGTCTCACCATGGCTCATTAGCCGCTAAGTCATAGGCTCCAGTTCATCCACTGATTTCCCTGCAGTCCTTCTGCTGCGTCGAACTCCCCCGAGCAGAAAATAGATAGAATTGTTTCTAGTTGTTACTTTGTTTTGACGCATCTTTTGGTCTGCTGTCTTGTCGTCCTCCAGAGAGCACGCGCATGAACAGCATCCTCACGTCGCAGACGGAGCCATACGATCTGTCCTTCTCCCGCTCCTTCCAGAGCCTCTCGCACCTGCCTCCATCCTACGAATCCGCCATGAAGGCTGACCTCAACAAGTACTCCTCGCTCAAAAGACTGAGTCAGAGCCGCTTTCTCATTCTACACCCTGTCGAGCTTGTTGTTTTATCAAGGCTGGGATCAATTTCCGTCCAATTCCGTCTCGCTTCAGCCTATGGGCAGTTCACCGACCAGACGACCCGAAATTCATCTTGCAATTAAAATTCGCAGATTCAACCCAATTAAATAATACTCAATTTCACTGTGTGAATTGAATTGATTGCTCTGAATTGCTGGAATTGACCCCAATCCTTGCATTTTACACTTTACCCTGAAAGCACTTAATGGTCTTTTGGATTTGTATTCTATATCAAGAGTGCACAAACCTGCTCCTTCGAGATCAATTGCATTTAGCGTGTCTGATGCAGCTTATCGAGCTTGTCAGGAGCTAAACTTTGCAAGAGGATAATTCTCCAGGAGCAGGATTTACCACCTGGAAGAATACATCCATGGTCGGACCATTGTGCTTGTCAGACCACCCGAGCATTATTAACCACCCCCCCGAGCCGCGCGGGCCCCGCCCCCCGCTCGGCCGGCGGGGGGGGAGAGGGGGGGGGGCGTAGCAAAGACAAGGGCATGGCAGGGAAGATGAAA
>JAOTRN010000053.1:15752244-15763773 GCA_028566695.1 Bagroides melapterus
ATCAGTGTCTCTCAGCTGTCTCTCTCATCTGTGTCTGTCTGAGCTGTGTCTCTCTCATCAGTGTCTCTCAGCTGTCTGTCATCTGTGTTTGTCACTCTCAGCTGTGTCTCTCTCATTTGTGTCTGAGCTGAGTCATTCTCAGCTGTGCCTCTCAGCTGTCTCTCTCTGAGATGTGTCTCTCACATCTGTCTCTCTCTCTGTCTCTCTCTGTTGTGTCTCTCAACACTGTGTCTGTCTCAGGTGTTTCTCTCATATGTGTCTCTCTCAGCAGTGTGTCTCTCTCAGCTATGTTTCTCTCATATGTGTCTCTCTCAGCTGTGTGTCTCTCTCAACAGTGTGTCTGTGTCAGCTATGGCTCAGGCCACACTCCTTTTTTTTTGCCTTTCATCTTTTCCATGCTGAGGATGAGGCCCAATATATCCCTCATTTTTTAAATACCACACATCAGTAGCAGCTTATTAAAAGAAGCACAATAGCAAAAGTCGAAGGAAAAAAACATCACACTTACGAGGAAGGGACGCTTATTTCTTTTTACGCATAAAGCTGTAGTTAACGGCACCAAGTTTCCAGTAGGCTACGCTTATCCAACTTTGTTGAAAGTAAGCATGCATTTTAGAAGAACAATAACACCGACTACAAAAAAATGTTACTTAGGGTTGACCCAAGGAACTGCTGAGAATAACATCAAAAGTCTTTTCACTGTAGAACAAAAGTGCCAATTTTCTTGGTCTTTTGTCTGAAATGAAACATTTTTTATTGGATTATGAATGAAGAAGGAACAAAAAAAAAAACAGGCAGAATTAATTATTTATTTAAGACCCTTTAAGTCAAAAAGGAGTGACAGAGATATTTGCCAAGGGATTGCCCTCAGCCAAATTTTTTATTTGAGTTGGTTCATTTAAATACATTAAAAGCGTAATACCTGTGAGATGTGATCTATTACCCTTTTCTTCAACTCTACTCTCCGATTAATTCTGGCTTTAAATCAATAGTCATTTAAAAGAGAAATTACTTCTCAAAGATGAAAGGCTCATAAAAGCAATGCCATCAATCTAATCCTGGTCATAATCAGCCCCGATGAACTTTAAATACATCTTAAGCACACTCTGGAGTAACCTTTAGGGCTGGCAAGGGCATCCGGGAGGCGGCGTGGACAATGACACTGAATAATTCAAGATTAATATATAAATATATACCTGGAATATGTTGGAGAGGTCACGCAGGTTGAAGATGTAGTGGAATTTGATGGCGGTGGGCAGGAAGGTGGCACTCACTCGCTGATGAAATGCCAGAGCCAGCTGAACGAGCTGGGCGCAGCCTTTTTGAAGCGCAGAGCTGAATCCTTCGCCACTCAGGTGCTGGCTGAGAATGCTGCAGTAGATGGTGTTGAGAGCGTCCACTCCGGGGAACGACAGCGCGAACACAGAAAAGTGGCGCTGCGAAGGAACAGGTCAAGAAATTCCGATAAACAAGTTTCTAAACTGTACTAATTGAATGTGCAGTGAATTGGCTCGTTCAGTAATAGCACAGACATGAGTGTTCAGGGTCTGGGGTTAAGTCAATATTATGAGACAATTTCATTATATTGCACCCAAGAGAGAGGAACAGACATATACGCATGTATGCACACACACACATATATGTTTGTGTGTGTATATGTGTGTGTTTGTTAATGTGTGTGTGTGTTTGAGCTTGCATACATGCGTATATGTATGTAATAAGAGAAATGAACAAACCGAATATATTAGGAGTGGGATGTTGATCAGTACTGTCTTGGAATAATCATTATCACGTGTCTCAGCCAATAAGAGCATTTGGGGTGGGGCTAAGACCGCTGCAGCGCTCACAAATATTTGAACTGTTACTATGTAAAGGGAAAAACGGCTGTAAAAAAGCACCTTATTTGTTTTAAGTGTTTACAAACCAAATAGTATTGTACTTTTGTTCATATAGCAGTACCTTTAAAATGCAATACACCTCTACACCTCAATACACCAATACGTATATGTATATATACTGCGTGTTTCTCTCTCTTATACACACACACATACACACAAACACATACATACATACACACATACATATACACATCTATGCACACACTCACAGACACACACATGCACAGTCTTGAGGAAGTGGATTACAAAAGCAGATATTAATTTAACTTCCAGTCTGTCATGATCTGTAAAACATGCATACTGAAAGAGTTCATTTTCTACTAAGCAGATGCATCCTCAAAACACTGGCATAAATTTTTAACTATTTTCTCTCAGTTTAGTGGGATTTATTTATTCCCTGTGGCTTGTACACCTCGACTAATTTATCAGAGCTGGGCAAAAAGCAATCATTGTGTTATACAGTGTGGAGAGTAGGGGTGTTTGAAGAATGAGTGTGTTAGAAGTTTGAGCAAGCTCTACAGTTTTCTCCAAAGCCACTATCCGGATCTGGATCTGGATCTGGATCCATCCTGTATACATCCACATCTGTGGAGGGTTTATTATACTTTATTACTGACAGTATTCTTTGTCAAATATTATTTAATGGTTCAAATAATTCAGCTGAATTCTCATTACTATTCATTATGATATTCATTTGACCACCTCATATATCAAATGAATATGTCCCTTAGTGTGTTTGGGACTCCTTTAGTGACCCTGGGACAGTATGGACAGAGCCTGGGGCAGAATGGACAGAGTCTGGACAGAGTCTGAGGAAGTGTGGACAGAGCCTGGGGCAATATGGACAGAGCATGGGGCAGTTTGGAAAGAGTCTGGACAGAGTCTGAGGAAGTATGGACAGAGCCTGGGGCAGAATGGACAGAGCCGAGGGCAGTATGGACAGAGCAGAGGGCAGTATGGACAGAACCTAGGGCAGTATCGACAGAGCCTGGGACAGTATGGAAAGAGCCTGGGACAGCATGGGCAGAGTTTGGATAGAGTCTGAGGAAGTATGCACAGAGCCTGGGGCAGAATGAAAAAAGCAGGGGGCAGTATGGACAGGACATGGGACAGTATACACAGAGCCTGGGACAGTGTAAACAGAGCCTGGGTCTAGACTCAAATCCCAACACTAGAACATAGATTTCACCCTCAAGCACAATACCACTTTAATTCTCAACATAGCCATGGATATACACTTATGTAACCTGATAATGTTATCACACCAATGATATTACTTGAACATTTCTTCACTCTCATTTCTTATTGAACGATATCAAATTATAGAAAATCATTATTGTTTGATGATAATGTAATACCTCCACTGTTAATGATCGGGAAAAAGACAGAACTAATTAAATACAAGAAGCATTACTGCAAGAACCAATGCAGCACAAGAAACATACAAGAAGAATACAAGAAACAATGCAGCAGAACCAGCCAAGATGGTGTTTGTGTGTGTGTGCGTGTGTGTGTGTGAACTCGCAACCTGAAGACGTGGATTTATAGTGAAGCTTCCCGCTGTAGGGTTCATGCAGGACACGTACTGCACATTGTGGATCTCCTTCAGCTGCAGCTTGCTTCTATCGTACCTGAGGAAACACAACACACACACACACACACACACACACACACACACAGAGAGACTCACTCAGCATGCAAAGCTTGCCTTTGCCCAAATCTACTGGAATATTTACTGACCTCAGCTATTTCTCACAATTTTAAATCTAACACACCTCAGACTTACTGCAAAACCGAACCTGCACTCTCTTTACCCTTCCCTGCAAATAAAATCTGCCATATTTGTCACCATTTGCTCAATCTAATCCAATTTACTCAGCAAATACCACATACTGTAACTATCTCTGCCAGAATATCATCCTGATTGCGTACATCATAGCAATTACCCGCTAATTGACATCCGCACCCACACGGGCAAAGCTCACAGGCAAAGATATTCTTAGCAGCACTGAATCACAAATTTGTTTATTTGAGCGTCTATAATTTAGCTCCAACACATTGGTTAATAATTCAGAACCCTGGCTTGTGCAGGGAATCCAGACCTAAGCCTGTTAACCTTAATAATGCTAAATAAGCAAAGCTGGAAAGGTTTGGAGTACCAGTGATTGTAGTCCATGTGTTGGCGGATTAGCGTGTGAGGTTGCACCGTGCCGTAAGCGTCCACCTCTGGCATGTTCATATCGTCGATAAAGTAGACGAGTCTCTTGCTTCCTGGAGGGCCGTAATTCCTTCCTGCTTTCTTCTCTAAAGGTTTCTCCAAGACAGCTAGCGTAGTGAAAGATAACAATTAACACAGCCTTGTTTTTTTGTCTAAATAATTTATTTTTTATGTCAAAACAGTTTGGGTTATTGCATATGCAATCCAGACAAACACAACTAATGAGCCATCAGCCTGCAATCTCGAGAGTACGAGATTGCAGCAGAGAAATATTAATATAAAACGATTACCACATAATCATTCGTTTCAGACGCTTGTGCCTTTTGCCTTTTTTTTTTACGAAGGTCTGTTATTTCTGAAGTGGTTTGTGAGCTCTGGTGTGGATGAGATGCACTGAGGAAGCTGAAAGCTGAAGGGACACATGGCTGCACACACCACGCAGTGATGAATATCAAACCCAGCAGATTGAAGAGGCAGGGGAGGACAAGTGCGCAAAAAAAAGCAGATGACGCTCAGAGAAATCGCCTCGTTGCTAAGGTTTAACCCTTCTTTTTTTGGTTTTACCAGTAGACCGCTGTTCCAATTCAACATTTTCATTCAGTATAAACAAATGAATTATTTTATGGCTGCGAGTCTGATATAAAATGAGTCAGGACTCTGTTGGCTTTCAGCGCGAGACGTTAGACAGAATTTCAGTGGATCAACATAACGCCTTCGCATTGTAGGCTCTTACGAACGAGCGATTGGAGCATCTCAGAGAGCAGACATGGATTTGATATCAATTTATTCATTTACTTTGAGGATATGAACATTTGTGTTGGGAAAAAAAAACAAAACTGTTGAGTTTTTTTTTTTTTACTTTTTATGAATACATTGCCCCTAGTAAGCTATACGTATAAAAAAAAAGAAAAGGAATACTTATCAAATAAGCTTGATCATTAGGGACAAAAACAAACACATTTATATATAGGTCTAATATTAATCGGGAATATTTTGTACAATGTTTCATACGTTCTGTAAAGCTGCTTCAAAGCGCACTACAAATAAAACTGAAGCAAATTCTTAATTCCCTATCAAGTGTTTTTCATATGAGCCATCTACCTCGCTCTCTCAGATCTACCAGTACTGCTCGACTGGTCCCACCATCTCTCAGGCGACGAGGTAAGTTATACATCGAGACTCTTTTCTGAAATGACCTTCCTCTAGATGTCCGGAGATCTGCGTCACTGGATATCTTCACACGGCGGTTGAACGCCTACCTCTTCATGATATACTTGTACTAACTCGGATTTCACTTTTTTGTTTTATGTATATATTCAAAAAAGAAAAAGTTTTGATGTTATATGTAAGTCTGTAACTAAAGCCGGGCTTACACTGTGCGATTTTGGCCATGATTTGGTCGTCTGAGACAAATTTTAAAATCCTAAAAATCTGTAGTCTTCGATCTCTGGTGTGACGTTCACCGACAGCCGATTAATGGTCGTTGAGATCAGTTTTTTCATCCAATGAACTTCTAGCAGTGTCAGAAGATTTTAGAAAGTTTCCTGCAGTGTGACTTCTCCTATGATGAACGTCAAACCAACAACCAATAGGAGTGCAGAACCTGATGACGCAATTAGCGCGACAACTTCAAACCACATCCTCTTTTGCCCAGCCATGACTTGCTCCAGACACGTCGTCTTCGTTTCTTCCTGTTTTTATTTACAAGGCATGTCATTAACAAAATTAACGAAATAGATTGGTTTTCTTTGCTGCTAGTTAGCATTTTACCGAGAACACGCGGGTCTGAACGTGTCACGGATTGATGATGTAAATCTCTGGACGAGTCTTCTTGTGTGTGTCTGTTTTTTTACGCGTCCTGACTGCCGCACAGTCTGACATTATGACATGGGAATCATGTTTGTACAGTCTGACAAGCAACAATCGCAGAGGACTATTAAAAATCGCACAGTGTAAGCCCGGCTTTAGTGAACCAGGCGTTAATGTATTCATCGATAGAGACTTCGAAGACTACGTCGCTCTGGATAAATGCCGTAAATGTAAACGTGGAGTGTGGCACGACCAAGATATTCAACAGCAGACACCAAAACAGGTCTTTGGTTAAAAAAAAAAGCTTGTTGTCCAGAAATGAGTGCACTAATATGAATGGAGAATTCTGTTCCCATACTCATACCTTGCAGCATGGCTGATGTGGTGTAATAGTTGAAGGGGACATTTTTTAGGGTGTATTTTTCAGGGTCTAAGGAGCCGAGTTTGTCTCCTACGAGGACAGACTTGCCGGTGCCGGCATTTCCTACGAGCATGACAGGCCTTCTCCTTTCCAAAAGACTGTCCATGAAGTAGCTCACCCGAATGGTCTCTGTGGTGTGAACGAGACACGCCTACACAGAGGGAAAGGTCATTAAACACGAGGAAGTGTATGCCATAAATTCACTGCTGCTTCAGTGGCACCATTTAAAAACAAACAAGCAAATAAAATGATGTAATAAAGAAAAGAAGTAAAGAAATACTTGTAGAGGTATGTCTGGATCCATTTTAAACTTAGGCACCATCTTTGACCACGGTTCGAACTTCTTCGTCTCCGGGTCGATGTAGTAGTCAAACACGGTGCCTTGAGACGGGAACTTGATGGTTTTGAACTCAGAGACCCACCACTTACTGAACTCCACTCTGTAATCAACCAGCTGTGGAGACACATACAAATCTCAAACTGCTGCCCTTAATTTTATACGACTGAATGATAAATGCTTAATAATTAAAACACACACACACACACGCGCGCACACACGGAATATCCATCATACTTTAGCTGCCAGCACGGAAAAATAAACAAATTAGCAGAATTAAATACCATCTGTGGCACTGTCTTCAATGGTGCCTTAATAGCTTGCACAATTTTTGTCAGCGAGTCGGTGAACGGTACGAAAGAGATCGTGTACCTGATCTTGAAAAAGAGCCCCACCGAAAGCCCAGATGGCAGCGAAGACAAAATAGAGCTCGTAGAGTTCTTTATGGCAGTCTGGAGGAGTGTGCTCTGGGGTCAGCAGACATTCTAAGAGGTGGCACAACATCTGGACCATACTCTGCTCCGGGATGGGGATGATTTTTTTAAATCTGGAGAAAAACACTGGCAGCTGTGACAACATGATCGTCGTGAATATGATGGCAGCGAGTAAACTTTTACTATTACAGGAGATTACATTGTGACTAATTGTACCTTTTACTTTAAATGGAGTTATTCCATTTCAGGGTGGTATTAAACACGCCAATATAAACATGACAGTACACATTATAAATAACTAAACTTCAAAGCCCGGTAGGGGTCATGAAAAGATTTTTATGAGTACACGCTCAAAAGAGATGCAGTCAGAGACAGGACTTCTCTCAAGGACCTAATCTGAAATTCATTATTATAATAAAATTAGGAGATAGTCCTGATGCCAGAAAAGCTCAGTCAGCTTATTCATTTAACTCTAGGCATATTTTCTTTTCTTTTTTTTTTCAAGAACAGAAAAAAGAAAATTGGCTATGATGAGTATGAAGAAAGCAAATCATTTGCACACACGTGTGATTTTTGCATCTTAATGCCATATTAATTCATTCTTATTAAGAATTTACTGGTTGTGGTAGGATGTGGTAGCCTAGTGGCTAAGGTGTTCCACCGCTGGGCCCTTGAGCAAGGCCCCCAACCCTCAATTGCTCAGTTGTATAAAATAAAATGAGATAAAATTGAAGTCACTCTGGATAAAGATATCATTGGGGCAGTAGTGGCTCATGTTGTTAAGGTTCTGGGCTGTTGATCAAAGGATCAGGGTTCAAACCCCAGCACTGCCAAGCTGCCACTGTCAGGCCCTTGAACAAGACCCTTAACCCTGTATCATGGCTGACCCTGTGCTCTCACCCCAAACTCCAAAGTTGGGATAAGCAACGAAGGAATTTTGCTGTAATGTATATGTAACAAAAATAAAGGCTGCTGTCAAATGCTGTGAATGAAAACCTGTTTTGTTTAACCAAAAAAATCACAAAATCCTCCACACACTAGAACTGTGTATTAATACTAGATATTTGTTTATTTATAGCTTTGCCGTCTTCTTCTTTTTATTGTGTTTTGATTTGGTGCTTTGAAATTGCCGTATACATTTTGATCCTCCATTTTTTTCTATTACCTTCTTAAAGATGAGTGCTTTTCTAGATGGGGCAGTGGTGGCTCGAGTGGTTAAGGGTCTGGGTTGTTGATCAGAGGAACTGGGTTCATGCTCCAGCACTGCCAGATTTCCACTGTCGGGCCCTTGAACAAGGCCCTAATCCCTCACTGCTATAGATACACTGTATCATGGCTGACCCTGTGCTCTGATCCCAAAAGTTGGGATATGTGAAGAAAAAGATTTTACTGTGTTGTAAGGTAGATGTGGCGATAATAAATTCTTCCATGCCCCGATCTCTACATGCTATTGAAAACCTTCCCTAAAAGCATGAATAAAAGATCACCAATTCTAATAAAAAGATCTATCCCGGCAAATATTTAAGCATAAATCTTTCGAATATAAGCTGCTGACATAATTCTAAATATAGCCTTCACCCTAGACTTATTTATCTGGAAGCTAAAGCTGAAGTGATCTGCTATATCACAGAAGAATCTGACAGCACAATTTTTTAGGGTTACCTCGTCCTGAGAGTATCGAGGCAGAGTGGGAGGTACTTGTCAAACAAAATGGTCAGATTGGCTTTCTCAGACTGAATTTCTCTCCTGTCAATCCAGCTGGTCACTGGTGGATTCCATCCTAAATCTGCTGGGTTGATGTACAATATACCTGCAAGAAAACAAAAAAAATCATGCTTTCTTCTTTCTTCTCACCAGACCCCATTCAGCTCTACTGAGCATTTACAGCAGTACGATATCTATAAAATTTCTGTCAGGGTGAGAGGAGAAGTGTGATCGAAGGCACTCGGACCAGCTCTGGAGACGGTAGCAGGGGTAGCAGTGCGGAGATGGCTGATCTCGAACACCAGCCTCATCGTAGGGTTCAGAGGAATCCGCTCGTTACTCGCCAGTGTCAGGACCTACAGAGTTCCACGCCAACACATACACATATTTCAGTTTGAAACGTACACGGCAACATCATTTGTTGCTTACATGAAGCTAACTAGCTGATTAATTACATACATTTAAATGATTAGGCATTTTCAAGGATGCAAGCCGAGCTGTCGAAACGGCCTTCACTGAGCCGAAATGTGAAAGCTCGGAGCTGTACCTTGTTATCGTCCATTACTGTGTTCAAAGACTCAATCCACATCGGATCGATATCGCCGTCCAGCACAATCCACTTGGGCCCGGCGTGGTTGATGTTGGCCAACTCGCGCATGATATTAGAAAACAGCCCTGAAATGAAATCCTATTCTCAGTGTCATGCTACAAAACAACGGGCAATCGGGGGGAACAGGCAGGATCATTAAAAAAGAAGAAAGTCTTTTCGAATGGAAGACAGGAAACGCAGAGCCAGCCCTCACCGTCTTTCCACTCTCTTGTGGCTGGGTTTATGATGCCGAAAAGCTCATCATTCGTGACAGCTTTGGGGTTAAGGTCAGCCCAAACAGGTCTGCGCTTCATGTTCTGGTAGGTCTTATGAAGAGACTTGAGTACTTGTGATTTACCCGTTCCAGCGTTGCCGACCACGAACACAGAGTGTCGAACCGCCAAGAGCTCCTCTAATTGAACCACCTGCAGAGGACAAATTTCACTTTTAAGCATAGCACAAGAAGCTTTAGGTGCAAAGATTTGTTCCCAAATCCGACATCGCGGTGGAATAGAAGCAGGCGAGCCCTGACAATCGGGATCAGCTGGTGGAGGATTGTGCTGGCAGGGCTTGTCGCTCACACATGACATCTCTGATGAAGATCAGGCTGCTCAGCTAGACCCATCTGGCTGAATGCTGAACGATTGGGACATTTCTGGAGTGTGATAAGAACAAAAAGCATTAAACGAGAGAAGTCCTCAGAGAGGAGTGAGTGGGAGACAGGGTGTGAGATGAGTGGAAAAGAGACAGACAGCAAGAAAGAGATGAAGACTACAGAGAGAAAGAGCAAGCAATGAGATAGACGTAGAGAAACAGAGGGAATGTGATTGAGAGATGGCGTGTTTAATCAATGGCATTGACGTTGTATCCCGTTGGGCTCCTCAGAGCTGTTTCTGTGGTTCAAAGGAATGAATGATTGCATCTTTGAAGCAAGGTCTGTGGGCTGGTTCGTCAGGGACAGAAGCTAAGGGTTGGGGGAAAAAAAAAAAATCGTAGCTCTGTGCTCCCCTCCTTGTCTCCGCTCTCCCTTTCTTGTGCAAATCACAGAGCAAGAGGTATATCAAAGTCCAGGGCAGAGCTGAGCTTGAGTCAGATACCTGAGCATCTTCACTTGCACCACGGTAGGGGTTAAACACCTCACTCTGAGCACAGCCTCCACTGATGGAGTGCTGTTATCCTGTTTGGGTGGCTCTTTGACCTGTTCAAGATTGCACTTATTTCCCCTGGCTCTGGCGAGAGCGGTGCCGCTGATATCCGAGACTCGGCCTAATGCTGGAAATTAGAACTCAGCCCCAGCACCTGAGGCACTATTACACTGTAATTCCTGTTTTCTTATATTTGACCAATATATCCAGTTTCAGAGTCCTTTGACGCTAATGTCTATTTGGCACAAACACACCAGCGGGTTTATGGCTCTTAACCGAAGGCAACGTGCAAAAAAAGCAAAGCTAGCAAGGAGGAAAAAAAAAAAAAAAAAAAAAAGAGTGATTGCACGATCAGGGCCATTCCCTAGCTTTCTGCTGATGACATCTTGACATTTTGAGCTCTTCTTGAACCTCTCACTAGAGAGATATGCTCTGTAACACCTGTCAGTTGTTGGCTGATATGAGATGACGGCTCTTTGAGGAGAAATGGTTTCATTTAAAAGCCTATTATAATGCATGAACGAGCCGGAGTAACAACACCAAGAATCATTTGCTTATTTTGATTAGTAAACTATAATGTTTGTCTGTTGGATGAAGCACATGTCAGTCTTAAACGGTGTAATTTACCATGCAAAGTATATCATCCGTATATGACCTTGCTGGGAGATTGAGAGTAGGTAAAGGAGGGAAAGAGTGACAGTAGAGAAGGTAGAGATAATAGTGAGGTGTGTATGTGTGTGTGTGAGAGAGAGAGAGAGAGAGAGAGAAATTGGTATTGACAGTTGTCCTTGTCCTGTTCCTCTAAAGAGGGTTTCAAGCAGCTTGAGAATAATGAAGTTCAGGGATACGTCTACTTTTAGCAGCTAATCTGAAGCCATTGATTCACTGATTTATTGGTTCATTCACTCATATTCAGTAACAGCTTGTGGCAGTTGGCCACCGGTCAAGCACAGGGTGTGAATGTGAGGTGGACA
>JAOTRN010000053.1:15900566-15912892 GCA_028566695.1 Bagroides melapterus
CCAGGCGCTCTTTTCCCCCAAAAAAACAGCCCGCTTACAACTCAAGATGGACTAATGTAAATATTTGACCGTGCTTGTATATTGGACTGCGGAGCGTTACGTGTGGCGGAGGGAGTGGACAGATTGTTTGGGTGCCATTAGCGAGTTTAAGCCCTTGGATTCATTTAAAATCTAAAGTGCTTTAAAATGACGAGCCAGTGCTGAGTCTGAAAAATAAAAAACATCGGAAAACAGACACCAGGGACATAGAGGCGTGAGCCGAGCTCTGCAATGACATCCCTGTAGTATTTCTCCAGTATTCACATCCGTTATGAGGAAACCTGCAAAGTTTAAACAGATACACAAAAGACAGACACATCAGGATGCGAGCGTTCACACGGTTCTCAGTGCAAGGCGGTAATTGTTGCTACTTACATCTCTCAGATTTACAAAACAAATTGCGATATTCTCGGTCTATGCTCCAGTCAGTCGGTTGTGTGTTGCTTGGAGTAAAGCCGTTGGTCTACAGGGACAGATAAAGAGTTTCTACAACTGTACCAAAGCAGAGCAAACGATCTGCCCTGACATTTGTTTGGGATCGTCGAAGCTGGAGAAAAGGCTGTCAGAATGCTGAGCGGAGGTTTCTTCATTTAGATAAGATAAAATACACAAAGAAACAGACTCGGTTTAAGTGAAGTATTTTTTATTTTTGCGACGCCGTCCGCAGGAATGTGTGAGTAAGGTGAAAAATGTGAATATGTGAATATGAAGAAGAATTTGGAGGAAGTTTGGTTAAGGAAGTGGAACATCTTCATTCCTGGCACTGACACCTGCTGATCTGCATGGGTGTATGTGTTTTGATCTGTGTGTGTGTGTGTGTGTGTGTGTGTGTGAGTGTGGTGGGCTTGCATGCCGCTGAACAGTAGGGGCAGCCCTGTCCCGTGCTGACGGAGAACTCACTAGTGAGCTGGAGGAGGGCTCAGTACGCACTCTCCTCCAGTTTAAGACCCTCCCAGCAGCACAGTCCTATCAGTTTCTCTCTCATGGATTGGAGCCCCGACTGCTACATGGAACCGTAGCCACTCTGAAGAGTCGAGCAGGCTGGTTGACACTCAGTGGTCATCTTGCGCTCAGCATTTAGATGTGTACTAATTTGACACTTCTGTGCTGCGCTCGCTCGTTCGAGGCCACCCTGTTGATGACGTTTCTCTCCAAAGGGATTGAAGTTAGCAAACTGCTCTGTTAATGTGCTGACACTGGAATCTTACTGTGACCAGAATGACCCTGCTGGGCTCTGAACACTCGGTACTGATTCGCAGCAAATTTAGATCAGGTAAGATATTCCCTGTCCATCTTTAATCGAATACTTTGTTTGGATTTAAAAAAAAAACAAAAAAACATTCCAAAATATGAATTCCTTAAAACCACTTAAATGATTTCTTTTGATATTGTTTGAGAACAGGATCATAAAGAATGATGATGATGATGATGATGATGATTTTGTAAAATTATGTGCATTTAATGATTTGAAGTTGTTGTAGAAGTTTTAGTCTACAGCACATGTGTACATAGAAGTGACTGTTAGCTTCCAGTAGCTTGAACTGAAGTGAGACAGAGGTCAAAGGTAATCAGATGACAAAGATGGTAGTTTGACATGACCTTACAGGTCTGAAAGGCTAGCTGAAGTGATGCTTAAATCTCCCCTTCATGTTCTTAGCTTAGTTCGGCTGTTTTCTGTCATTTTTGTTCATCTCTCTCTGCCTTGCCATCCTTCTCAGGAACTGAGAAAGCTCTCTTCTGTGCTAATGTTTATATACAAGTCGTCTAACGGCACTTCTCTCGGACAAGTTCAGGAATCGAGTCCAGAAATGAATCTGTTGTGAACAATACTGCCATCTCTCTGACACGAAGGTTGCCGACACGTGCGTAGATTTGTCTGCGACCGACGTTAAAACACACGACAGAGACAACTTGTTGACCGAGCGAAAGTTTTTTTTGTACTTTGCGTTTTACTTTGGAAAAACTTTCAAAAGATTTTTTTTTTTCCTCCTTACATTTTTTTAATGGCTCAACCAAAATTGCAGGCAAAATTGAGCGTTTCCCTCCTGTTGCTTAGAGCATTGACACAAAGGAAATGACCCCTGGGTCCAGAGGAAATCGAAGATATAAAGCCTCAGGTCCACAGAGTGGCATAGTAAAAAAAAAAAGTTGCTTATTTTGACCAGGACATATCAGTGCTATAATGCACTACAGATGTTGGTCTGTTTATACAGAGACATAGGTTTTGGCTTCTATATGCACACTAGCTGCCACTATTTTCCCCTGTGTGAGTGTGTGTGCGTGAGAGAAAGCAGGGTAGATAGAGATCTGCCAGTATGTCCCTTGTGGACTGGTTCATATCCTTGATAAACTTCATCAGCGGCTGTAAGGGATGGGCGGAATTACGTAATTACATAACTGTACACGTGCTGTACCGAAAGCTAAGTCGGTTAAAGGTGTGCGGTTCTGAAGTGTTGCCCTGCGCAACTGAGAACTATCCAGGAGCAGTCACGTGACCCACGCAGACACAAAGGCGACTGGTTTCTGTGTCGTCAGATGTTTAATTGTCCGTATCAGCTGATAATAGACATGGCTTCCTTTATCAGATGGATTTCTTTTCTTTCATTTGGATTTTCAGTATTGCAAGTGTTATTATTATTTATATTACTGCACCTACTCACTAATAGAATGGTCATTTGACTCGAGAGCGAACTTATTAGTTAGACCCTACATAGTCCCGAGTGTGGTTTAATTTTAGCCAGGCTGGGCCTAGTAAACAAGCTCTAATCCCAGTGCTAATTACTTTGCTCGCTCAGATTAGGAGCTGCAAAAAGACCCCAAACAGACGTCACTGAGTTAGACCGTGTTCAACTGCATCTGCTCATTGTGTGTTTGGCCATGTGTGTGGTATTCTCAAATTACTGACATCTTAATAAGTCTGTGAGCCTTCTGGTGAGTCAAAGAGAGTTTATCACGTCCTCCCACCGTGATCCTTTCCCCCTAACTTGCATAAATAACATAATTATTGCAAGCTACCGCATTACCTTCAGATTCTCCACTGAGGTCGGGACTCGTTTTGACCTCGACCGTTCTGTAGAGAAATGCCGAGGAGATGGGATACAGAGAATGGAACGAGATGCCGGTGGTACACAAAACAATGGCAGTCCTGATTAGACGCAACAGCCGAACAGCTGGGCCTGCCCACGGCCAAGCGTGCAGTTGCTGGTGTCATGAACTATACTTCTGGGATAAGTCAAATACTAACAGGAGCACGCCGATCATATGGATACAAATATCTCCGAGCCATCTGTATCATGTCAAGATTACTGCCTTATTGCTATTCACAGAAAGAACATTTCACTTCAAAGGCCTCAGGGTTTGTTTGTTCTTACCCTGATGGAGTCCACGATGTTCTGACCTGGAAAAATGGATTTCTTATTATTTTACAACATGTAAGGGATTATTGTTGATTATTTTAAGTAACATACCAGTGAAAGTTCTCTGGGCATGATTCAAGCACAGGCACAACTGCAAAACTGTTATCTGGGTAGAAACACGCCTATTATTATTTTTTTTTTATTTTAGATATATGCCCTGAAGACAACTGGTGCAGCTATTTTAGGCCATTAAGTCAGCTCATATGGTTCTTATTGCTGAGGTTATTTGATCCAGAGCGTCTGTGAAGCTGTGATGGTTCTTATACAGGATAATTATTTAGGGCAATCAAGGGGTTTGGCATTCTTCATCAAGTCCTCCGCACACAAACCCCCCCCCTCCGACCCCCGACCCCCCCTCACCGCAAACATCGCCAAATAGTGCTGACAGTGCCAGGAAGCAATCTCAAACCCATGCTCAAAGCCATTTTATTTCTATCTTTGTCCCTCTCTCTCTTTTTTTTCATAATTCACCTGTTGCTTCCGCTGTAATGGTGCCAGAGTTTATTTGAAATACAACTCTGGAAAAAAGAGAAAAACAACAGGTAGTAACGTGTGCGTGACCCAGATTTCTACAAACAAACAACTTCGTTTTTTTTTTTCCGTCTAAAACACGCTTGTAAAAAAACAAAAAAAACCCCAAAAAGGTGTCGAAAACTGCTTCCAGGTATAGTCCATGAGGGCACTTGTGAGAACTGCCAGTTCTGGTGCCAAAACTCAGCCAGTTTCCCCTGTGCCGTCCACCTATTTGCCCATTAACAGTCCACTCTTCTGTGCTTGGCAGAGTTTCCCAGCTTCATCTTGCCCAAAATGTGTTCAGAAGAGAAGCAGATGTGCTGCTCAGAGACTGTTTTTGTCTGATAGAAGTGAAAAAAAAGTCTAGGTGATTTCTGCATGTCCTCCATGATTTGATCCATAAGTGCAAATTCCGTTTCACGGCAGAATGCTAATATTTCTCAATAGATAATCTTATAATGACTTCTCATGTAGTGACCCACAGTTGACACGCTGACAGTCTGCTATGCTGATTTGAGACACGCCACCCAAAACAAAGCAAGCAACAGACCCACAAATATTTCTTAGAACAGGATGTAGGTCTATGATAAACACAGCTCCTGGCTTTTAAACAACTCTCCCTACAGTGTGTGGTCCTCGTGGGCGTGATGGCCCATGAAGAGGAGGGTCATAAATGCAAGAGCTGCTCGTTTAGCTCGTTGCTGGTTTGTGTACGTTAGCGATTCTGTTCTTCGAGCGGGACAGAGGAAAGACACTCTGCTATCTCTGCATGCCTGCAGGGGATGATGTGTTCCCTGGCCAGACAAAGATTTACAGCTCATTCTCGAGTTTTGCTTAATAGATTGTGAATCTCTCTCTCTCTCTCTCTCTCTCTCCTCTTCCCATTCCCTACAGTCCTGCAGTTGAGGCTCCAGCAAAGGAGGACACGAGAGCAGTTAGCAGACCAGGGCATCATGCCTCGTGAGTAACACCTCTTTTTTTTCCACACTCATCACAACCCCCCACACCACCACCACCACCACACCCCCCTCTCGGCTTGCACCGTTCTAACAAGTGGCGTTTCTGAGATGTGTCAGTCTGAAACAAACCAGCTGATCGATGACCACAAGACATTTTCAGAGGAAGTACAGCAGTGTTTGGCATAGATCTTCCTCAGAAGAATGAAAAATGGAATGGCTTGTACAAGCGATAAACATCACAGGACTTTAAATCATATTCCTTCATGCACGTTCTGTGGTACAGGCTGACTTCGGTGGAATGCTCTTTGTTCAAGAGGCCACAAGCAAAGCCAAGTGCACCACCAACATAATCTGGATATGTGGAGCAGCCAAGCATCAACAGACTTGCTGACACTCCTGTTCTGCTCAGATGTATTTCACTTGTTAGGTCAGAAAACCAACCCGGGAGCTATTTGTGTGAAAATAATGACGTGCGAAAAATGCAGCACCTGCATGACGGATGGCTCACCTGTGATTTATATCCCCTTTCTATAGAAATACTTAGCATCACACTCTTCTAATTTATAAATACATACACACACATGCGGTGCTGTTATAGGTCTGGGTCTCAGCTTACTCACAGTGGAGTTTGCTCTTGAACCAGTTATATTGAGACATGCTGCTGAATGGTATAGCAGGCAGAAAGGCTCCAGTGGTGAGATAACTAGTGTAAGTGCGCACAGGAAAGGAATCCAGAGGCCTGCCCAGTCCTATCAATCTCTGGGAGACTGCCAAAGATAAATGCCCCTAAAATCACGATTGGCCAGCCTGCAGCCCTTTAAAAAGAATTTTCAGCGGCTGTTTATCAATTGATTACAGGCCAGAAGTGAATGAAGCTGGACATTTGCCACAGCTGCCATCGACAAGCTTTCACCAGACAAAACATACATTCGTACCGTATTATAACAACAAATAACAGAGCTGGAGCTACTGGACAGTGTTCTGTAGCATGTTATAGCATCACTATATATCTACAACTGCAGAACGTCAGGTCGGTTCCACCATCTTTCGGTTCTCGACATGCGTATTCCAGGCTGCCGACGCGCGCCTAATGTTTCAAAGAGAGCACGTGAGGCTGAAACGACTAAATCTGTCGCATTCTTTTATGGATGGAATATTTCACCAGTTCTGTTGTCTGGAAGGTTGATGGTCAGTGTGTGTGTGTGTGCCCCATATATACATCTCCGCAGGAACATCTGGTGCTTATTAGGCACTTGAAAGCAGCAGTCAAGCCTCTCAAGGCTGTTTGGCGTGTGGCCGGGAGGAGCTTGAAATCTTTTCACAAGTCTTATTTCACCCTATCTTAAAGAACTGTCCCGGAATATTCCTTTATATTCAGCTAAACATTCGCAGTCTAAGTTTAAAGGCCTCAGATTTCTTCCTGTTCATTTGACAGAGGAGAAAACATTTAACACCACAAAAACGTATAACTACCTGCACTTTATGCAGAGTTTATAAACAATTTTAAAACAGTCGTCAATTAGAATTGCAATTTTTATACAATCAGTTATGCAAAATAGATATTCTGTTATAGTGGATTACGCTGAAAGCCAATTGAAGTTAAGTGCTTTTCCAAACCAGAGCATACAAGACAGAGTAGATGTAGAGTAGTATGTTCTTGTCATATAATTTTACTACTGGCACACTATAATATATTTTACTACTGGTAATAGGAGCTGGGTTATTATCACTTTGACTGACATTTAGAGTGATCGAATTAACAGAAGATTTGCTTAAAAGCACACTATTTTAAGTTTTTGCTCATTTGTTGCTCTACTAGATTTTTTTTTTTAGAGACCCATTCACAGTTAAAAGCATGTACACACAGCTCCCTGTATAAAAATAAATAAATACATAATAATAATAAAAAAAAAAACACATTATGGATTTTATCATTATGGATTTATTTTTTCAACACATTGTGAAAGTTTCGATTTCTGAACTATTTCTGAATTTCCCACCAGCAGAACAAATAAGGTCTCAGATGACTGGTGCTTGGACCCCTAAATATATTTAATATATTTAATACTGTAGCAAAAATAAAAAAAAAAAACAGATTCCCTGGTTATACATCACTGCTGTAAATAAATTTGAAACATATCACACTAGACAGATTAAATATGCTTTATATAACCGGCATTTCAGAATATCTGTACATCTGTTTCCTTCTTCACACGCCGAAATAGACGAGGAGTCTGGATGATGTCTTAGACCAGGACTTAACAGAAATCTAACATTTCTAATCTAATCAGCATAATTAGTGCTAGATAATCAGGAAGGCCTCCAGGAATAGGTTTGAACACTTTGACCACTGTTATCACACCCAGAGAGCACATCCATTAGATAAGATGGGCTGGAAACAATACATTTATATTCAGAGGTTATTCTAGATCTGTGTACAGTATGTACAGACAAACAAAACAATCTAAAGTATACTGGTTTGCCTGAGGACTGTTGCAAGACAGCAAATGAACATCTACAGAGAAAGATCTTTGTCTAAGACTCTAATATGAGGTCAAGTAACGTCTGTGTGTTTAATAGAAATGATCAGATGTGTCATTATATCGTCATTGTAACTGTGGACTGTGGATCCAGAAATGGGCAGATGGAACCAGCAAAGCTTATATATATATATATATATATATATAGGATTTATCGACGACGAGCACGCTGACAGAGATGGTTAGCTCCTTCTACTTTATTTAGTTCTTTCTCATTTATTTTTCCAGCCCTGAAGAGTCCAGCTGCATTCCACGAGCAGAGGAAAAGTCTTGAACGCTCCAAGGTGAGAGCAAAACGCCACTTTATCTTTCTGAGGCAAAAGTAAACATGACTCCTTGGCACGTGCCATATCTGCCAGGAGGAACTTGTGTGTTATTTGGAAAATAAATATGGATAATAGAGAAATAGTTCAGTACCGTACACAAGTGAAATGAAAAATGACATCTGGTTAAAAACATCAGTTCTTCTGTCCTTCTGGCACTAATTGTTAATATTTTGCAGACTGGAGATTATTTAAAACATAAAATCCGAAGTAGACCAGAGAAGTCAGAGCTGGTTAACATGCACATTCTACAAGGTAAGACCTTCAGTGCTTACCACATTGCCCTATGAAATACATACATAAATATATAGAAAAATATAATAAAATGGTTTGCATTGGCTGTAGTTCAAACAACATAGATTTTTTACATAAGCTGCATTTTAGACTGCTTGAGCCAAACTTACTGATGAGCATCATGGGTGAGGCCTGTCTGGACAGTCAGACAATAACAGTTTATGCTAGAAACCCGACTATTGATGCATGACATGTTCATGCAAGCGGAAGGTTTAGGATCTGGATTAATATGTCTCATGATTTCTGTGTTACTACGCAGACTCAGCCAGCGAGTGCCTTGCTCAAGACTCGCAGAGCAAACTTAAGCGTGCCCGACTTGCTGACGACCTTAACGAGAAAATTGCCCTGAGACCGGGTCCGCTGGAATTGGTTGAGAAGAACATCATACCTGTAGATTCGACAGTTAAAGAAGCTGCTTTAAAAGGTATGAAGTGCTTGGTTGGAGTTGCTGTATCAAATCAAAAGGAAATGTGGAGGAGATATTTTCAAGCCATTTTCATGCTCAGGAGATGACTCACTGACCCTAAAGAAACACTCCAACCAAGTGATCTTTAGCAAGATTCCTGACAATCCTTCAAAACTTTTCCTCACCAAACACAGCTTGATTTAGGAGGCCATTGGCTCTAGGGCACGAGCATTAACTCAATGTTGTGTTTACTATGCTGCATAACCACACGTTGTGCTTTCAGATTCTGCTAAAGCCAATGTTTTTAGACATACTCAGAAATAAACATTCTGTTTTCTTCTCTGACTTGTCTGTAAATGTCTTGCATAACCCTACCATAAGGCAGAGGACCTCAGTTTACATTACCTCTGCGGGAAGACGAGCATGTTTTATTGAGACAAACAGCAGCTGTATTTGGACCCACCCTTTTCTCTGGAGATCAAATGAACGTGGCCTCTCGCTGCTCTGTTTTGACTCGTCATGATTTATGTGGCTCCACCGAGCCACCTACAAAGGTGTCTGAGGGGGGACTGTGCCACTCTGCAGCTGTCTGCACTGCTGAGATCCCCATCCTGTAACACGCTCATGACCTACTCTTTGGGTTTGATTATTAAACCTGAAGGCTTTAAAATAAGCAAAGGAGCTCAGAGATTTTACAATGGTCTCTGTAGGGTAATTGCAAGCTCTCTGTAATCTGAAAAGTCTTCAGTATCTTTATATATACACACTCAGATGCAATTCTTTGAACAACATTTGTTACATTTATCCCCTCGTATATTTTTATCAGATGGGTCAGTATGGGATGAACTTAGCTGGTAAAAGTGTACAGGTAGAGGTCAGGCGTCTCTAGTTACAGTGTCCAGGCCAGTCTAACACCAACAGGTGGAAGGTAAAAACACTCACATTTTCCTTGGCTTTAGCTGGACAGCAGTTAGGCTTGGGGGAGGGTACACAGAGTTTGTGCCCAGCACACTGCAGGCAGAGTGTCTGTCATGATTGAAACCAGGGCCCACACTCTTGGCAGGTCACATGTTTAGATACTGAACAAGTCACACAAGCGTCAGCACACACACACACACACACACACCATTTCCCATCTCAACACACACTGACACTACACGCTGTCCCTCTCGTAGCCCCTAGGCTGACCTCTGCTGATAGGACAAAGCTGCTCAGTTCTATCATGGCCCCCCTTTAGAATGAAGTGGTCCTGTCAGCCTATTGCCTCTACATCATGGCACCACTGACCAAAGTGTTTTGACTAGGCGTAAGTGAAAAACAAATAGCACCATTCAACAAAAGCCAGGATCAATTCTGTATTAAAAATGTAAAGCAGAGTAGGATTTTCGGCCCCCTGTCTGCACATGTATACAAATACAAACACACATGCTATAGACTCATTGTTTTAGTAAATATGTTAATCAGTCTGTTTGTTTTCTATGAGTCAGAAAGTCAGAATGAATCAACTATTTCCTTTTTTTTATTTTTTGCATGCTTTTTATCTCAGTTCCTAGGAGTTGCAGTGTTCTGATGTAGTTTTATCCATTTGTTATGTTTCCAGTGAATAATGTGAAGTTTCCAAAGCAAGAGGACTCTTATGCATTTGAGGAGGACAGCAGCAGTGAAAGCCTGTCTCCTGAACAGCCCCTTAGTGACGAGTCCCAGAGCTCAGCCGGGCCTCTGGCAGAGAGCAAGGCCAATGGTGGCATTCCATCTCCATCGCTGCCCACAGGCCCTACACAGGTTTTAAACTAGATTGACATACAATAATACGCACTATCCAATTTACAGTGATTCAACTTTTAGGTTATTAGAAGACTGCAAATCAACAGGATTACACAAAATACAGCAGGTCCCTCAGGTTTCATAACAGCTTTGAGAAGGCTGCCCTCTGTGGCAGTGGATTAAATTGCAGAGCCCTGCTTATTTATTTATTTATTTATTTATTTAATCATTTTTTAAAGTGTATAAGGCTTACAGTGCTTACATGTTCCCAGAAAATGAAAACGATCTAATGGCTTTTACATTTTTCCTGGTAACGGCTCAACAGATACAATTTTCCCTATAAGCCTCAAGAGAAATATTTGAATTAGATATCAATTCTCTTGCTAAACTGTCAATCTTTACTGTTAAGGGGTCACAAACCAGAGAATCAACTGTTCAAAACCAAGAAGAAGGTCCACCTGTGACAAACAGCCAGACAGCTCCACCCATTCCTGTCCCTGCAATAATAAAGGTAAGGCAAGCATTTCATATTACCTCCAAAAGAATGCAAAGACGTAAAATCATTTAATACAGACCTTATTTTGTTTGCCATTTCTACGTATCTATTAACTTACTCAATGATAAACACCTCATTATTTATTAATTTGCCCTTGGTGACCATGAAATAGTCCAAAACATCAGACAAGAATCGTCATAAGAAGCCCAAAGACGTTAAGCCGAAGGTGAAAAAGCTGAAGTACCACCAATACATTCCGCCAGACCAGAAAGCGGAAAAATCTCCTCCTCCAATGGACTCGGCCTACGCCCGGCTACTACAGCAGCAGCAGCTCTTCCTGCAACTACAGATTCTCAGCCAGCAGAAGCACCAGCAGCAGAATCACTCACACCAGCCCCAGTGTCCACAAAGCCAGAGCTTTAGCTATCAGCCTGTACAGCAGCATCTGTCAACCAAGTGAGTCATATATATTTCAGATTTGGTCAGGATATTCCAGTTTTAGTCATGTTCTAATATTTAGGACAAAACCTTTATCTGAGCTGACTCTGCGGATATCCTTCAGGCAGACCAGTGAACAGCAAACACCGTGCAGTTCCAGTGCTGCCACAAGTACAGACAACAGCAGTTCTTCATCTCCTGTAAAGACCACATACTGCAACACATCTAACATGACTCCAGTCAGACCGGGGCCCCTGCCTGCTAACCTTGATGATCTAAAGGTACTAAATGCACTTATCATTCACAAATCTATATACAGTATCTGCATAGAGTAACCTTACACAGTTGTAGTCTTTTCAGATCTAGTAAGAGAAGTGAAGACATTGGATCATCACTTGTATTGAGTATAGTTTTCCTATTTTGTCCTGGCAACAGGTGTCTGAGCTTCGACAGCAACTGAGAATACGAGGTCTCCCAGTGTCAGGCACCAAGACTGCCCTCATAGAAAGGCTGAGGCCCTATAAAGACTCTAGCTCACCTTCTCCTTCCAGCTCTGGAGATATCACGACTGTGACCTTCCCGGTGACCCCCACTGGCTTACTCTCCTCTTACCAATCCCCAAGTTCTTCTGGTACAATGTCCCATGTAGGGGGATATTACCCCTTCTGCAGTACTACATCCACCCCACCCATCTCTCCTGCTTCCTCTGAGCTGTCTGTAAGTGGTTCTCTTCCTGACAGTTTTAGCGATGTCACTATGTCCTCTCCACAGTTTGGCCTGCAGCGATCACCAACTCAACTGAGTGCAGAGGACAACCAGAATTTGGGGAACTGCCTGCATGGTGAACCAGGCCTGGACACTGAGAAGGACAAGATGTTGGTTGAGAAGCAGAAGGTGATTGAGGAGCTGACCTGGAAATTACACCAGGAGCAAAGGCAGGTGGAGGAGCTGCGGATGCAATTGCATAAACGGAAACACAGTCATGGCCTACCGGAGCCAGTGCATTTGCAGCCCCCGAGCCAAATGCAGCACTTCTTTGGTGTGTCTATCAAACAGGAGCATGTGGCGTCCAGCTGCCCTATGGCCTCCAAGCAGCCAAAGAATGGACTCCCAAACAGCTGCATTGAGCCAATGGGAC
>JAOTRN010000053.1:15912992-15927644 GCA_028566695.1 Bagroides melapterus
TGTGGCGTCCAGCTGCCCTATGGCCTCCAAGCAGCCAAAGAATGGACTCCCAAACAGCTGCATTGAGCCAATGGGACATTGTGGTCTAGGTGGTGGACTACGGAGCCTGGACATGCCCTCCTCTAGAAGTCCTTCTGGTCTCCCTGCCTATCTAAGCCCCCAGTGCTCTCCTCAGGACTCACCAGTGACCAAGAACTCAAGCAGCCCACAACCCAACAGCCTGCCTGCCTCTCCTAGTCATCCATTTCTGCTCACACCTCCCCTGAGTAGGGACAGCTGCCCTCATAGTGGAGCCAGACCACATCTCATGCAGGTACACAGACTCTTACAAAGATCTATAAATGTTTTATGATGGAGGGCTTCAGTCATTTTCATCAAGGAACATGGAATGTAACTGTTAAAACCTATAGGGTTCTGAAATAAATCTAACAAATTATTTCCCGTTATCACAGCTCCAGCAGAAGAATGTTGCTCAGTCGGTGAGCTGCACCTATTCACCCGACCAGAGAAGTATGCAGCCAGTGTACCCAGGCAATGAGAATAACCTAAACCCCAGAGGGTCTTCTAAGGCCAAAAGTCCAAACATGCAGCAAAAGGTTTGTAAGGAGATGAGATTAGTCCACTTCATCCCACCTTCTTAACTGTATTCATGCACAAAATCTATCTAGAAAAGCCTTGACACACTGACGGTTCTTCTCATTTTCCTTCTAACTGTGGCCACAAAACTAATCCTTCCACAGTTATCCTATATCATTATAATAATAATAATAATAATAATAATAATAATAAAACTTGGTTACACACAATACAATTATCTGAAATACCTTCTAAAAGTCTCAACAATCATCATCAATGAATACACTGGTCACATGCTTTCATCAGGCTTTTATTCTCTGAACTGAATAAACATTACTAGTCACATGTTTCTCAAAGTGCATGAATTTGATCATGTGGTCATATCACATGCCAAACTCGCACAAGATTGTAGGACAAATCAAAGCTACCTGCTATTAGTCAATGTTGACAGATGATTCCAAGACAGATAGTGAGGAAAGAAATGAACAGTCCTTTTACCCCTTCTCATGGCCAAACACATACAATGCCTGCTAAACACAAGCGTGATCTATGAAATCTTCTCAGCCTTTTCTGGTCCCTCTTCCACATCTGAAGTATAACATTTCACCCTATCTCCTCATATAGATGGCAATATTACACTGTCCCAGGCACATTGGCCAAAAGTGCGCCACCTCCACCACTACCTTGTGTAGCTCAGATCCTACTGCATCTGCCATTAAACAGCCCCCATGCTATGAGGATGCAGTGAAGCAGGTAAAGGAGTCCCAAGACCAGCCGAGCCTAATGCCTTCCAACCATCCCTCCAGCTTCTGGCATCGCTTATACACACACATAAATCTCAAACACGGTTTCTTTTCTACACCACTCTCACAATGCACACTTCTCTGCTTTCACAATGCATGATCAGCACCCTGATACACGAAATGTTGTGCTGATTAGAGAGCTTGCTGCTGGATAGTTGCCTAAAAATAAAATAACACTCAAGTGAAATTACACCCAAAAAAGTGTTTAATTATATTGGATCGATTCAGTCTGTTTTCAGGCTTTAACCAGCAAGTAAGCAAGTCGGAAAAGCATCCTGGATCTAGCATACTGGAAATGTTTAGTTTCTGTCAGCACATCAGTGCTATAGAAGAGAAAAAATGAACATTTTTGGGTGGAATTCCCATCATTGAGCATTAAACAGCAGTTACAGTACTGCAGAATAAGCCGTTATGTATGTAAAAGAAATCTTGCTGCAGTCATTATGTATTCTTTTTTTGTCATGAGAAGTAAACAAGAGGTTAAGTGGCTTAGTATAACTGTTGTGTCTAAACAATTATGGCAGGGACAGTTTATACTGTAAGTTTATAATAACTACACCCCAAATGCAAACTGGCAAATTACAAAATATGAATCCAAATGTTTGTATGATAAATGAGCTACATGAATGCACTCTTTTTTGCAGCAGATGACCAGAAGCCAGCAAATGGACGAACTCCTTGATGTCCTTATTGAAAGTGGAGGTGAGTAGAAATGTATGAAAGTAGCATGCCCCTTCTAGACCCCTGCCCCTGTTCCTTAATCTAACCTGTTCTGATAAATGCTGTAATGTCCTTCCCCTCTTCCTGCACTCCCCTTCTCCCCCACCCCCACCCACCCATCAAGAAATGCCAGCTAACGCCAAAGAAGAGAGGTCCCCTGTAACCAAAGTTGTACCTCACCTTACAGTTTCACCCAGCAATACTGCCACCAGTGCCACGTCCATGCCAAAGTTCCACCGCCACTACAGCCACATTTCCCCGGCCGAGGTGCCATATGAGCATGCTACAGGGCACACCGAGTGCCACCTGGAGGTGCTTCTGAGCCCCGTAAACCGCCACGGTGACATCATCCCTGTCAAGTTGGGCACTGACGAGGGCCAGCTTGAGGACATAGGAGACTCCTACCCAGGACATCACCATGACAAGTTGCTCAGCAACAGGGACATGATGGACACGCCTCTGTCTCCCATGGCCACCAAGGTCTCACCAGTGCCCACAGACGGCCAAGGGCTTGGCATGACATTCTCCGAGTCACCATGGGAAAGCATGGAGTGGTTGGACTTAACTCCTCCCAGTTCAGCCACAGCATTCAGCAGCAGCATGGCTCCACCAGCACCCAGCATTTTCAACACAGAGTTCCTGGATGTGAGTGACATTGGACTGAACTCTGCTATGGACCTGCATCTTGAGCACTGGTGAACTTGTCCAGCGAGCTCCATCAGAGAAAACATACAGTTAGGTATATAATGAGCGCTAACACAAAGCACTTCTCATCCAAATTTTTTAAACGACGCGGTTTTCAACAAGACGCACAGACAACAGCTACAGCCTGAGCTGTTAAAATATCCATCGATACGTTCTTCCTATTTAATTAAAAAAATAGAAGCTTGTACTGGTCCAAAACTTGAAAAATCTATTGGACTTTACATAGTGGGAAAGAATTACTGGAAATAATAGAAACCAAATCCATTCAAACTAAAGATCTAAAATAAATTCAACAGCATTCGCAAATCCGTTTGTAAATATTACACTACTGCTTCAAAAGTCGTTCCTGCACGTTGTGTGTAGAGAAACACTTCTGGAGCGTTCACAAAAAGACAAAATAAAAAAAAATAAAAAAAACTAAACAAATCACCACCACATGTATTCTCATGTGCTAATGTACATATTCATTAACGCTCACACGGCACCTTGAGTAGTATAGAACTTCGTCACATTTGGCTTGAACATATATTTTTGGACAGCATGTAATTGTTCTTTGTTCTATCATTTTGATATTTTCTGTATTCATTCCCGTTTTATTTTTTTTTTCAAAATCATTTTAATTTATTTAAACAACCGAGATAAAAACGTAGCTGTATCGGAATATATCTTTAGCTATAATGTGAGAGTACGTTTTAGTCGCAAGGCCACGGATTAAATACAAACCTAAACAAAAAATCGAGGAATATTTAGGTCAGAACTCAACAATGACATCGTGCCACCTTTCATTTTTTATTCCCTTAACGAAACTCTTCCTTCGTGACAACGTTAGGTTCACATTCTTACACTCACTGCTTGCCCCTATATAAAAGATTCCATCTTTTATGTCTGTTTATAATATCGACACGTGACCCGTTCGCTGTCTTGGAAGACGTCACATCTCAGATGTATTTATTTGGACGTTCGGATATTTGCATAGATGTATTTATACAGAAGATATTTATGAGACATTCCTTTGATCAGGAACAGGATAAGAGGAAATGCATATAGTCACACCAGAGATTAAGGAAATTCATAGTCGGTCTAGGAAAATCTGACTCCCAAGCTTTATTTTTCTACAGAATTCTGCATTCTTGCATTCTCAGATGCATTTTGTGTCGTAAAAATGGCCCAAACATAACTACATTTAATAAAAGAAAATATTCTTGAAGGACAATATTATGGAACGTTTTTAATGACACACTTGCACATAATTTTTAAAGTCTGTGGAAATGTGTTTGGCAATAAAACGGAAGTCTGAATGGCACAAAATCTTTTCTAAACTAATTTTATAATATAGACCTACATTCTATTTTATAATTTTGTATTATTATTATTATTATTAAATATTCCATTTCCTTTTAGATACTCTACAACCAGACATCAGTACACTATAGATGAAAGCGTTCATGTGTTTTTCTTTTTATTTGCTTTCCTTTTCTTTGCTTCTCCACAGTTGAGTCAGTGATGTAACAAAGGCAGGCTAAATGTTCAGATTGCACTAACGGCACTGTTTGAGCTTTTCTTGGTTCAAATTTTTGTATATTTTTTGTGTGTGTGTGTGTGTGTAAATAACTAAAAGCTGAAATTCAATTTCTGAGCAAGCAAGCAATTCATTGACAATTTTTTTTTTTTTTTTTTTTTTTTAACCAGAACAGTGTTAATGAAAGAGGACCTGTCTTTTCTTCCCAGAATGAAGTGTAATATACTGTGTATTATTTTACTGTGAACATTTGCACCCACAGCAGGGCTGCCAGATACGTGACCTGTGGACATTTTTTTCTCTTTTATGAATTCAACAGTATTTTACGTGTGCACAAAATAATAAGAATAAGAATAATGCATATTAATGTATTGTTAAAGCTTGGTGTCTGATTAGTGGGAGGAAAAAATGGAGCTCACTGACATTGACTTGTGTGTGCTACAAGACAACCGAATGAATTCGGTCAGATTTTGATTGGTGGCGAACTTAAGCCATCGTCGTACGTCCTCAATTCCCTCACCAACGAAGCCTTTCTTTTGTAAACACTGCACACTCTCTTCAGACTCCGCCTCTTTTTTATTTTGGATCATGTAAACAGTTTAAATGTTTGAATGACATTTATAATATAACAGCTTTTGACAATCCGAGCTTCGGATTAGAAGACTGTAATGAATATATATTGGATTTATGAATATATTTCCATACATAACGTACGTGTGGTCTGGACGATTGCATCATTAAGGATTTTTTTAACCTCATGATGCCACTGAACAAATTCATAACCAGACAAAGCACAATTATTATTTTTTTTTTTAACCCAAGTCTGTAGTGCTGGATTAAAAAAAAAAAAAAACCTTTAATGGCTCGTTCTGCATCAATCCCAGTCTTACCCCACACTACTCCTAGCCAGACGAGAGAGAAATCCATCATTCCATAGCAGCTGTCCAGGACACGATTGCTCTTTCTTTTAGAACAAAAATCTGTGTTGTTTTTGTCTTCATTTTTTTTTTTCTCCTGAGGAAGAAATATTTAGATGTGACAGAAAGCTTTTGTACTGCTTGGCCACTGAACAGCTTTACAATGTAAACCGTCTCAGTATGTCTCCACCACTGTACTATTAAAACTTCAATAAACACCAACAAATTTAAAATTTCCAAAAATATGAACTTGAGTAATATTTTCTTTCTTCCTTTCTTCTTTTTTTTTTTATTTAATCCCATTGCTGTTTTAGTGAAGACACATTTGTACAAATCTAAATTGTCATCTCGGTTTCATTTTCAGTCATACAGCGGGTTTTGATAGCGGACATTGTGACAAAGCAGGTTCATGGAAACGTAGAAATAACGGATATAAAGCTTAAATCTATAAACCTCTCCTTAAAGAGCTAGACAGAGGTGAAGACGAGAATGAGAAACTCTGTAAGATGACACGAAGAAGAAATGTTGAGAGAAACCAGACTGCGAAGGAGCTCCTGCTCATCGTCCCACTTCCGTACCTGTATACTACGTTCTCTGTCCACTTGTCCAAGGTGTTTGCTTCCACCGAAATGAGAGATTTTGGTGTAATCTCTAGAAATTGTGGTGTGTGACATCAGCAGTTTCTGAAACACTCAAAGATCACACGTTTTCCCCCCAGTCTGATGTTTGAAGCTCTTCACCTGTATCTGTATGCCTTTATGCTGCAACATGACTGGCACAGGTATTCCTAATAAAATGGACAACGAGGCTTGTTTTAATATGAAGTCTATTCGAACTCTTATTCGGTGCTATTAGCAGCTACAGTTTTAGGCCTAGAACAAGGAAGAAGATCACAACCATCCTCATGGTTTCTGCATGGGACCATCCAGAGGAACCTCATGGTGAATTTTAGTTTGTCCAAGTGAGATCATCTTTAACATCTCAGCAGAATTATTACTTTGATCAAGTTTATATATTTATAAACGTCCATGTCCAGAATATACTTCACTTGTGACTGGGACTGGCGAGTGCTCTTCTGTGTGATGGAGCCTTCTATCACTGATTATGTTGCTAGAACAGCAGGCTGCACTTTCTTCGTTCATCAGCACTAACCATTTTATCAAGCTGAGTGTAAAGATGAGGGAATGACCTATTGCAGGAATAATGAGGAAGAGAAATAAACCCTGAACACTGACACACACACACACTCTCACTGACTCACACTCTCACAGAACAAATCTCAAGGAACAAAAAAAAAAGATACTGAGAACTCCAAAGCCTGAGCTCGACCCCACCACCTTACCCTTTGGCACCAGTATATTTTTATTCTCCCACACAAAAAGCCAGCACACCAAGCAGAGGCTAATTCATAGGATTTATTCTAGCATTCAGTTCATTTGTTTCCAGACCTTACAGAAAAAAAAAAAAAAAAAAAAAAAATAGCTCGATAAGGTCACAATCACATCCTAGCCTTATCACAACTGACCTGCAGGCAGATACTTAGCTCTCATCAGTACTACAAGAACACTAAGATTTCATCAATACCCTTTAAATATGTGAAGTGAAGAAGACAAATAGCTCAGACCGTCAGAGGTTAATATCTCCAAAAGCAGACATAAGGCAATATCCCTGCATATCCTCTAATTACAATTTATTTTTTACAGATTGCTGTTCACAATGTATACATTTAAAATCTTTTCACAGTGTGAACAATTCTTGAAGATATTTCCCACTCTTTATACCGATACAATATAACGTTACATAAAATCCTTAATTTCCCTTCTAACATTAAATATTCTACTGCGGTGCCGTTTTGTACAGTATAAGTAAGATTGTTTTCAGAACTGGGTTTTTTTTCTTTTCTTTATTACCATTTGCCCATAAAAGGGATGTATAGTTAAGCATTCTTAGGTCAGTGATGCATCTTAAGTCTGTCAGATGATCTCTATTTTACACGCACACGAAAAAAACCCCACCAAAAAAAAAAAAAAAAAACACAACGAATCCTTTCCATCCTTTCCATCTTTCGATGCAGTATAGTGTCATATTTCAGTCGTCCTATTATGTCGGTTAGTAAAAGTCTGCTTTGGCAAAAGTGTTGTACAATTCTTTTAAAGTGAGTAACCTAAACAGTGATCCATGCGTGAGCCAAGATGTCGCAGCCAATTTCAGGAAAAAAGTGACAAAAGATAAAGTAGCATTAAAGAGATTGGGACTGCAACTGATATTTACAGTAAAACCAAAGTGTCTGCGAGTGTGTACACTATTCCAGCAAGAAGTTGTTTGTTTTCTCCTTTTTTCCAATAGGTTTCAATACAATTTGGTGAGTTAAAGTTGCATATTTATACAAAACTACTTTGTTCGTATTTCAACCTACCGACTGATCTGTCGAATGGTAGCGGACAGCTTCTGAGTGTCTGTGTCTTTTTTTCCCCACAAAATCATGTGTCACAAAAATCATTCAGATGAAATGATGCAATTTCCCAAAAGCCCCCGGTGTGTGGAGTGCAACGTCTAGAAGAAATGATCCAAATCGTTTAAAGCTGACGCTGTTGACGAACGACGATACTGCCACGTCCTCTTCCCGGAAAGTTAGACCACAATTAAACTGTGCTTTACACCTACAGATAGTGCTCTAAATGACACGTCCTATCAGAAGAAATGTTATACGGTAGACAACCTAGTAGGCGTTTTCTTTCTAGCCGAAGATCAATGTGACTTCTTGTTTCGGTTCGATTTCTTGTTCTTTCCGTCGCTTTTTCAAGCGGATGTTTAACGTCCCCGCGAACATGAAGTGTGTCTCGAATAAGGGAGTTCTTGATAAGTCTTGTTCTAATTTTCTATTATGCGCTCAGCTAAACATTTACATGTGGCATTCAAATAAATATCACACCTCAAATAAAATGACTCTTGTTCTTATTTTTTCTTATTGTTCTAGCTTGTTTACAGACCGATACACTAACGGGTTTGAAGATGAAAAGCCGATCCTTATTGCACACGATGTTTGGGAGTGTCGATCCTTAAAAGCGGTGTGGAACCGTGAAACGGGACAATGCGGTGCGCCAGACGGCTGCCGTGTTACGTTGCATTCGGGTAACGTACGCTTTCAGTCGACGTACATGGGAGAGCTGGGGGAGGCGGGGATTTCATCCAGTATTTTACACACGTAACCGGCAACATCCACCACTCGCTCCTCGTACATCAGTATGAACGGGTGCTTCTGCAGGAAAGAAATCGGAGAAATGTTATTAAATTAGAAAAATGAAAAGATCTGACTAAAGGGCTTGAAGGAGAGTACATATAAACAGGTGGAGTCAAACAGATATACTATACAGGTTTATAATAAATATTTTAGAAAGATTTCATATAGCAGACATTAAGACATATTTACCAGAAGCTCCCTGTACTTTGGCCTTTTTGACTCGTCCTTTGTAAGGCTAGGAAAACAAAAAGATTTCTTAAGAAGAAGACCAAAACGAGCAGGTCTTGTTTTACAGTAGTAAATTTCCGTTGACTGGAATCAACACGGAAAGCTGTGAGACTCACCAGAGATTGACAAAGTTGATGAATTTAGGAGAAAACTGTCTCTCCTCTGAGTTACTTAGTTGAGGAGGGTCTCCCTTCACCACCTGGGTCAGCTGATCGAACACACTGTTCCACTTGGGGTATGGGAAGCGCCCGGTGGCCAGCTCGTACTGAAGGAGGAGACGGAGAACCGTGCGGCGGTTAAAATGCCTTCATAAGATCCTTTATTCGTATGAAATGCAGTCAGTGGGTTACACATTATCATCACAGCATAATTACCAGCGTAATTCCCAGACTCCAAACGTCAGAGCGAACGTCGTAGCCTTGCCTAGAAGCACTAGGGTCTATCCTTTCAGGCTGTATGAGAAAAAAAAACAACAACAAAGAATTAAAATAAGGGTTGGAATGTTGTCCTTGGCAGAGAGACATTTTAACACCAAAAACACAAGTAACAAATATAAACAAACAAACAAACAATAAACAAATGAAGCGCTTATACTAATATAGCTTAACCACTACAGAATCCTCAAATCTGATTGGTAGAATGTCATTAACTGAAACTAGCATGAAATTTTCCACCCCTACATGCTAAAGTAAAGATACGTAATCATTTATAAATGGCTGTGGTATAAGATGAATAAATCACATCAAGAAGCTCGTCATTCTGTACCATGCGAGTGCGAGAAAGACAAAAAAAAATAAAAATAATGTAGTGAATGTTGATGCCATTATTGATACATAATCATCCATTTGTAATGACAGAGATTTCATCTGAACTTTATTTAAACGTGTGATGATGTGACTCACAGCCATGTAAGGTCTGCATCCAGCATCTCTAGTCTTGGCTATAGAGTCAACCAGCTGGCCGCTGATCCCAAAGTCGCACAGCTTTATGTTGCCGTTTCTGTCCAGGAGAATGTTGGAGGGTTTGATGTCTACAAATGATAAACAGAAGTTTAAATAACAGGGAATAATAAGAACGTTTCAGTGCACTCTTACAGTCTGCTCAGGAATCTGTACTTTCAGTCAGATTCTACTCTCACTTTGTTCAAGTCAGTGTAATCAGGTGAGTTTTTTTGACAGCGGGTCTATGAACTAATAGGACAGCGCCATCTAGTGGCCGCCGGCACAAAGACAGTTCAGAATGCTGAATGTCTCCACAATACATTTATTTTTTTTTGTACATGAACCCTACAATCATTTGTTGCACAGGAATGCCTGGAATGTATGCATTACATTACTAAGAAGAATGCCATATAATGGCAAACGTTAGTTTCCAAGATTAAAGTGTATTAAACGTGATGTCGTGCTGTGACGTCGCGTATTTCACGCTCACCTCTGTGGATTATTTTCAAGTTTTCTTTCAAGTGATTCAGTGCTTTCACAGTCTGCAAGAAAATTGAGAAAAGAAAAAGAAAAAATATGAAGAATCCTAAAACGCTGGCAGCGACACGGCTCTTAAAAAGGAATGAGATAGGACACACTCACCGCTAATGTAATTTTGCCTAATATTTCCTCTGGAATGACATCATCTAATGAGCAATATACATATTTGTAGAATTTGTCGAACGAGGTAGACATAAGTTCCATGCATATCCAGCAATCACCCTGGAACAGAAGAGAAGAGGAAAACACCGTTTAGAAACAGGAAAACGTTGTCCTTACTATTATACATATCAGGGCTTCTGACGTTTTTCAGGATGCAGAGAGAGGGTTTATGTGGTGTGCAAAGACGCTCACATGCTTCTCTCTAAAAAAAAAAAAAAAAAATTACATGCATGTTGTGTGTATCTAAAATAATTAACTGGGCTTCTGGAAAATTCTAATATGCTGCTGAGGAGTTGTGCAGATGTTATCCCTGCTCTAAATTAATAGAGAATGTGTAAGCAGTAAAATTTAGAAAATCTCTTAACACATCCTGTAGATTCCGGTTTTCTACTGTTTGGAGACAAGCATGTGATGAAAAATAGTTCATAAAAATATTAGTTACTAAAATTAGTTAATACAAGTCATGCTATTAGTTTCTCAGCTTGGTATCTTTAATAAAATGTCTCCTCTGTAATAAAGCTCTTGTACTGGACAGTCTTAAATGAACATGACAAGAAAGCAGATCAGTTTTTCCAACCTTTTGCATTTTCTTGTCACAATCTTTGATTACGTTCGTTGCTAATGGATTTATTTATTTAAAATTTAAATTACTTTTTTTTTTTTTAACGGAAATCTGCATTCATAAATAGAAATCGCTTTGATTTATTCTGGCAGTAAATATATTGCCCAACTTAATACTGTACTTAACTCGACAGAAAAAATTAATAAAAAAAAAATTCCAAGCTTTCAGTGAACACTAGAATTGATGGTTTAAACACTATAGAAAGGCTCCAGTACATTATGAGCCACTTAATACAGATGAGTGAAAAACTTTCATTATGAAAGAAAGCGATTTATATTTTACCATCCAAGGTGTTTTTTTTTTTTTTTACTTTGTCTTTTTTTTTTACTTGGCACAAATGTACGTCTGTACTGCTTTATGGTTATTATTCCTATGGAGAAACACGCAATCGTCGTTTGTATTTGTGGACATTTCCATATATTTCGCAGTCGTTTAAATCGGCCCTTAGGAAACCTAGAAAATTTAAAGCTCACCTCTCGGAACAGAGCCCCATAAAACTGGACGATATAGGGACAGTCGCTACTCCTCATGACCACATCTAAATCCATCAGCAGCTGCTTCTGCTCTTTTTCATCGACAGTGGAACGAATCCTCTGCAAACAAACAAACAAACACAACAGTCATGCAACACACAACCCTAATCCTTTGCTTTTCTTTAAGACTTCTGATTTTCTGTAAAATAATGTTACGATGAATTTAATAAACAGTGCATTGGGTCCTACCTTAACAGCCATGATCTGACCACTGGGCTTGTGAACCATCTTGTTGACCGAGCCATAGGCTCCTCGCCCAATCTCGCCCAGGTCTTTCAGGTCTTCGGCAGTGAAGTCCCAGTGCTGCTCGGGAGAAATCTTCAGCTTCCCACAAGACTCGATACTGTGATTGCGCAGTCTCTCTCTGTATGCACACACACACACACACAAAATAAATAAATAAATAAAAAATTTCAATGCAACTGAAAACGACAAACCATCAGACTGGAAAATGGTTTCTTCCTCACTTACATGTGTGGGTTATGGAAGGAAGGGTTGGCTGATGCGATGGGGAGTCTTGCATTCGGTTTAATCGGAGGATTGGCAAAGTTTAGCTTCAGTGCTTTGCGTTTACCTGGGAACAAGAACCATTTGTGCTTTGCATCAATACACAATCTGTATTCTTTGGATAGAAAGAAAGCTTTGACTCTAGACTCCTAAATCTAATCCTTGACAAAATCCAAGACCTCTACGTTAGGAACAGGTTTGATATAAAGGCCACAATACACAGGACACATAATTAAACATGACCTAAATCGCTGTTTTCCAGGTTAGCTTCCAAACATAAATCATTAAATCACTTGACAGGGATTTCTTTTAATCTCTGTTAACGGGAATGGAAAATATCCTGAACGAAATATTAAGAGGGAAGACTGCGTATTTTGCATAATAAATGAACTACACTGCTTATAAAGGTGTAATAACATAATAATAAGAAAGCTAAATAATCATACAGTCAAACAGAGGCAAAAAAAAAAAAAAAAAAAAAAAGGACACACACTTTGAGGAGCACCAGACAGATTTATCTGAAACCCTGTAGCAGAAATTGTTAGCAAAATATTAGAATAAGTTTAGAGGCAAGATTTATTTATCAAACCACTGGAGAGAAGCGTGAACAGCTTGTTTCCTCTCAAAATGTCAAATGAGTTATTTAGAAATCGATGGAATTGTTTACCTCAATTTAGGTAAATGGGTGAACAAGCATATTTAACAAAATATTCAATATTTTGTTTGATATAGATTTAGGATTTTTTTTTTGCCATTCTTATTGTGGAAGCTTGTGAGGGCATTGATGCCCTGATAACTAGTTAAGATTCCTGTAAAAAAAAATAAAATAAAAATAAAAACTAAAAAGCTCTCTAATATTAGCTTTAAGCTGCTCATCAGATCTAGTATTATTGATGTGGACGTAAATGCACGTCCGCTATACATAGCGCTTTACTAGACTTCTATTTATGCCGCATGCCTACAGATGCTTCTACAAACTATTTTTTTCAATAATAAATTGAAATCATCTTCATGCAGTGTTGGTGTGACCCATATTGGTTTAAAAAAAAATTACCTGTTTCATTCTGACACCTCCAGCAAGTGTTAGACTCTGTGGAAAAAAAAATTTAATAATACATCATTTAAAAAAGATATTCATACTCAAAACAAAAACATGATGGTACATGTAGGAAAAGATTCCATGACAGATTGTTGTGACATTGTTCAACATGTCCTCAATGTTGAATAGTTTATTATAACAGCAGGACACATTGTGCTCTATTCCACTTTAACCACATTGATGGAGCAAAGATGTTTGTTTATTAGTAAATGAATGGAACATATTTTTTTTTTTTAAGTTATTTATGGTTAAATGTAAGATTGTGGACCATCCAAAAGACTTTCTTGAAGTTAGTACAATTTTTTCCCTCAAACATAAGATAAACTGTAAAGCAAGACAGCTGTCTGTGTCGACAACCTCAACTCCTTCCGTAATCTCTCATAAATGTCAGTTTAGAGAAACTTTATCAGTGATTTTATTTCTGTGACCTTTTGCTATACAAATCCTTGTGAGTGAGCTGTTACTTAGAAACAATAACATACTACAACATGCCAATTACTGTAAACCTGTGGTTTGAATTAGAGCCAGCACTATAGTCAGAACTGCTGTTGTAGAAAATTAATCAACACAGTCACTTAGCCGCAGCTAGAATTATCATTAGGCATATTGCCAGAGATCACCTGTTAAGTGTTGTTCTGGGAAGTCAGTGAATATTATGTGGGACAGACGACGCTATAATGGTATAAAAAAAAAAATAGGCGTCCAGGTAGCTAGCTAGATTGAAAGGTAGCTTAACAGACGCTAACAACAAACACCTTGAACAGCAAATTAGCCCTGATTAATAATAATAATAATAACAATGCTTACAAGCAGCCAAAACACAGGCTAAGCTAAGCTGGTCAAACTGGTACACCATCTTTACCAACTGCTAACTTATCTTGACTAAACTATATAACAAATGCTTGAGATGACATAAATGGGCCTATTGGTGTCTAGGATGCAGCAGACGTTAAATATGGCAACCCTTTAATGACAACTTCAAGCCTTAGAATCTCGTGAAAATTAACTTGGCCTCTCTCTCTCTCTCTCTCTCTCTATATATATATATATATATATATACATATACACACATAAATACATACAGACAGTATATGGGATACATATAAGGGATGTTTTTCTGGGAATACAAGCCACAGACGGCTGTGTTCTAGAATATTCCCAAACATTCACACAGACTTTTGTGATATACTTCTGTTAAATTGTTGTCATGAAGCAAAGTATAACCTATATCTATTACTAAACCCCAAGAAATCAATACCGTGAAAGCAGCGTTCCTCCTTTTGTAACAGGACAGCTGTATTTCTGATATACTTGACTTAACTTATACTTTTTTGTTTTCCAAATAAAAATAACGTATGATTTACCGCACTGGATATAATGACGGCGTTAAACAGATAAACAGCGATATGAATGTGACCGGAGCTCAGTGCAGTGTTTACGCAGTTAGCCAGCTAGCTTCATATCACCGAAAGGCAAAAAAATCACTGACTGTACACTTGCTTATTCACGACTACGACAGATATGGTGGTTTGTTTCTGC
>JAOTRN010000053.1:15985982-15996581 GCA_028566695.1 Bagroides melapterus
TTAAAACGTTGCTACTTCGACCCATCTTATAGATATAATCAAAACTTTTTTAAATATATCTCTCTCTCACTCTCTCTCTCGCTCTATCTCGCTCATTCACTCCCCCCACCCCCACACACACACACCCACACACGAAATCAAGAACTGCTGAAGTCCCTAAGATGAGTTTCTAAACATTACATATATCCAGTCACCATGATTTTAGCTGCACATCTGGATTATTCTCACTCAAGATAAACAATGAACTGAGAGACATACTGAAGCAACAGTTAAAAGCTGAACTGGATTAATTAAAAGGTTCAGCCTGTGTTTAGAGTTGAAGATTAAATCGACACACGTTAATCTGCTGCAGTTTCAAATTGGAAGCAAATCGTTTCAAGCGTTCATCCGATCTTCCGGAGCTTGTGAGATCAAATCCCAGTGATGCTACAGTCATTTATGGAGAGAGGAACAGTCGGCCCTTCCTCTCCATCAGTGACGTTTGTATACAGATATGCTTATTTACGATGCTTTTAGAAATGTTTTATAGATTTATGACTTGTCACATTGATGAAGGTGAGCTCAGTGAAATCTCTTCATGTCGGATTCTGTGAAGAAAACGATCACGTTCTGCTTACACCATTAATCAGTGTGAGCTGGGATTGCACATAAAAAATAGCTTTTTGTTAATAGAGTTTTGTTGGGGTATGTGCTAGACTCGTGGTTATGGTGTTGGTTTCCCCATCAGAATGTTGTTAGTTTGAATCCCTGATCCACCATGTTACCACTACTAAGCCTCTAAGCAAAGGCCCTTAACCGTGAATTGCCCAGTTGTGTAAAAAGAGATTTGAATGTAAGTTGCTCTGGATAAGGGAGTCTGCTTAAATGTCTTAAATGTTACGTGTAATACAGACCTATCCTCTGGTTAACACGTTGTCACAGAGCAACACAGCTGATAGCCACTTAATACAAAACGGCAGACGTGGTCAAATGTTTTCGGTCGTAGTTTTACTAAATTAGGAACCTTTGTGCTTGTCACTTTGTGCCTTCTAAGAGACGTGATCTCATCCCATGACCACAGAATTCATTCTGTGTCTGCAACAGCACTTCTGGCTGAAAAAACATACCTGTACCATGCTGGCAGTAATGTTCTCCTCCAAGAGTGTTGAGCTGCCCAGTCAAATGTTGCTGCTTTATTACTTAAGATAAATGTTCTATTATAGCAGGAAGATCTTTATTGTGATTGGTTTGCAATCACAGTTGCAACGATACAACGGTTTAGATGAATGTGCCTTCATGAATGTGATATTAACGTCTGTAATGAACATAATATTCCCATCATTTGGCTTCACAACAGCCTTTAATCTCTTTTACATCCTGTTTCATATACCCAGCACAGCTCTGGGATTCTCTCGATTATAATATACTTTGATTTGTTCTGTTTAGTTGTTGATCTTTGTCTTCCGTATATCTTTTATATTAAGTTTCATTTCTGGTCATCAGTTTTTTTACTGAGAAATCTTGCAGCATGTACAGCTGTGCACTGGAACTACATATCTCATGCTATATATAAAATACTAAATAATAAATAAAATAGCTTGAAAGCTTTATAATACCTCTAATGTATTGGTTTGGCAAATAAAACCAAACAGTGGCTCTCCTGCTGTCCAGGGATTTGACCTCATAACCTCTCATATCATATTCCACTGCCACCATCTTCTACTCCTAATGAATACTAAGACACACTTCAACAACACGGCTCCATAAACAGCTTAATTCATTTGCTTCCTTCTGATGTTTTGAGATTTTTTTTATTTTATAACATCCAGTATTGAGGACAGGTTCCAAACATCCAGACATGTATAAGAAATGTGTAGAAATGAAAGAGGTACAGATAATATATTGAAATTATTTTGCACTATGCTAGTTTTTATACCAAATGTATTGAAAATAATAAGTTTTTATGTTTACTGTCTGAAAGAGCTCTCTCTCTCTTTTTTTTTCTAAATTTCTAGCAGCTTGAGGATGGTGTCTGTGATTGCTGATGTACTTTTTTTTTCTCCTGTTTTGGTGTTTACTACACAATGTATGTAAAAGATTGTAAATGAAGAATAAAATATCCTCAGTTGATTTCTTTTTTTTTTCCTTAGACATGTGAAAGTGTATTAAAGTTACCTTGTTTCCTGCAAATAAAAAGAATGCCAAGTTTATCTTCATTTCAAATTTTATTGTTAACAAAAATGTTTGACATTTATAAGGGATTAAAATACAGTCTTATTAATACAGTGAAACGTGTCTGGAAAAAAAAATCGCTTAGTAATCCATTTATTTCCTGACATTACATTTTCATAAATTTGCAAATCTGGAGTGAAATTAAACCTACCAAAAGCACTCTTTGCTGGTAAACAATACTGTTCAAATGTTTTGGACCACTTGGAATTTTTATTTACTTATTTTTTAATCATTTTTATTATTCGATCATTTTGCGCTGTCTTTATTTCCAAACTGTGAGCTACGGGTTGTCATGTGTTCTGTCCTCTGTATGTGTATGTTTCGTTCTCCAGGTCCGCTCCGTACTCCAGCCCAGACTTTCCTGACGTCACAGCACGTCTTCCAAAAGATGACGTCAGCAAAGGCGACGGTATAAAGCTGGAACGGATTTGTTTGCCCCGGTGTAAATATGCGTATATAGCATCGTGTTGCACCACTTTTCTTGCTTAAGCGCTTTTACCAGCGCTAGCACGATTGCAAAATGCTTTTCTAATAACGAATTAGCCTTATAAAACGATTTACTTGGATTAGCAAACATTACATGAGACTTTTTAGATCTTTCTAAAAAAATTCTTTAGAAAACTATTTCCGAGTGATCACAAACTTTTGAACAGCAGCGTACTGTGATGTGTCTTTAAATATTTAGTGGGTTTAACTGTTTATTAATAATAATAATAATAATAATAATAATAATAATAATAATGATAATAATAATATTTAGAAATGTATCAAATATTTCTGGTATTTTTTTTTAAAGAAACTATCGGCGTTTTGGCATGAACAGTAACTGGACAGTCGTGCAATATCGTTGCTTTGGCTTTGCCTCTGATGTGTAAGATGCGTCATGTCCTGTTTCTTTGGTCCTCTTCTTATGTTAAAATAAAAATAAACTGAGAAATGAGGCTAAAAGTAAACTTAATTCACATCTGGTCAGCTCGTCTGTGTATGAACTAATAGTGCAACAATACACCGCTGGCCAAATGATTCCTGTGTGATTAGGCAATTAAGATGGAGTTTGTTTTTATTTAAGGCTTGTGTTTGGTGATTTATTTCAGATCCAGTGTGCAGGAGTATTCAGCCAAAACAACTAAATTGTCACTGACCAATTATTTATAGCCCACACTGTATTTTAAGTAAAAAATAAAGATAATACTGAGAATATAAAGGGGTGACCAGCAAAGGTTTTTAGTCAATCATCAGTTTTTTCAGGGAATTGAGATAAGTAGGGATGAGAGAACTGACTGATTCATCATCATCAGTGAGGATCTTCTCGCCTCTGCCTTCTGAGCCAACGGAGCTGGGGGATCGTACCACCCCTGCATATGGAGTGCTGTAACCCTGCAAAACATTCAACAACAGAATGTCAGAACAGGACACACTATGATACTCACATCAACTCAATTCCGTTTTATTTGGCTGTAATGGACATTGTCTCAAAGCAGTTTAACAGAATATAAGAAATATAAGAAAATATGTATTATACAAAGATTAATATACAAACATTCAAGAGCAATATTAGACAGTATTTCAAAGTATTTGTATTTATTTGAGGTCCATGAGGAACCAGACTCAAAAGGGAACCTCATCCTCATTTGGATGACACTGGAGGGTGTGATTATAAACTGCTATAAATACCTATCATGGTCAGACTTACTGATGAGTATCCCTTGCCAAAGCTGCCCCTATTCTTGGTCCTGATCTTAGTGAGAGCAGATTCGGCTATGTCGGCTCGCTCCTCTGCGTCGTCCAGCTCGTGTACAGTCTTCCTGTACTTGGCCAGGTTTACGTTAGCCTGCTCCTCCTGCAAGAAGACATTCATCAGCTGCTGAATATTTTAGCTGGCCTCATGACAGTGCACGGAAATGAAGACACACTGAGCTTCTTTAATCAAGGCTGCAAGTGGATAAAATCTATAAGAGTATAAAATGAGAGCATGTGAGCTCTCGTTATATTTGTGTACCATGTCATATCTGTTCAGATAGTGGAAAAAATTGAGGGGAAGATTTTAAAGCGATTTGCTGGAGATTAGCTCAGGTGAAATGAAGAAGCTTTTTTCTCACTTTTTATCTGTCTGATCTTATTTATCATGTGTTGTTTATTTATTAGGCAGTCTAGCCATTAACTTCAGTGTGAAGCGTCAGCATGGTGAAGTAAACCTAATGTGCAAATGCCTGAATTTAAGTCGAATCTGAGGAGATTTAGACACACTTGTCTTGAAGCATGGCTCCATCACACACCTCTTTTCATTTAAAAACATAGAGTCGGCTCATTGATTAATAGGATGATGGTACTGGATCGTTGTACCCAGAGCTCTTCATAAAGGACTGGTGTTTTTTTATTTGCTGATTCATCATTTGTACTCATGCTGCTGCACTTATGACAACCGCGATTGAGATGTGATCCATCAGACCTTCTGTTACTTAACAAATCATGGTGATGTAGAGAAGGATTATTTTAGCTATCAGATTTATGGGTATATCACCTTACTAGCTGAGATAAGATAAGATCTTTCATCAAATAAGAATGAGGTTAGCAAAATAACCTGAATTTAAGTTTTATATATACAGTATAATCATATATTATATATATTACTGTTATACTATGACTTTTTAGACTATTTTTACATTTTGTTTGACCCAAAAATTTGAACTTATGTGTTAAGAGTGGATTGGTTTTGGTTCAGAATCATTTTCTTCATACCGCCTCCTCCACTTGTCTCTTATAGGTTTTCATTTTGATCTGCAGGCGTTCCAGCAGCTCCTGCATTCTTTGCTGGTTTTTCTGGTCCTCCTCAGACTGGAAGAGGAGTTCCTTGAGACGGCGTTCATTCTTCCTCAGCGTTTTCACCGTCTCTGCGAACTTCTTCTGCTCTGTTTCCAAATCCAGCTCTAACTCCTTCACCTGCAGGATAAAGACAGCGCAGAAAATGAGGACGAGTTTGATGTTTACTGTTGATATTATTTAATTGTCTAAAAACCACAAGTTAAGTAGTAAAGTACATGGAGGCAGTGTGAATTTCTGGTCTTTACCCTGCCTTCCAGCTTCTGAATAATCTTTTTTCCTCCTTTCATGGCCAGCTGCTCGGCTTCATCCAGTCTGACGGTCATGTCTTTGAGCTGAGCCTCCAAGCCCTTCTTCACACGCTCCAAATGCATACTGTGCTCCTGCTCCACACGGAGCTCCTCAGCCACTCGTGCAGTCTGCACAGAAAAAAAACACAAGATCACAGAGTTAAAGACGATCGTCTCTGAGCTTAACCCTCCTGTACCGTTAACTGCATAGCAATGGACGTCCTACGGGATGTGGTATCTTAGTGGATAAGCTGTTGGACAACTGATTAGAAGGACTTTCGGAGGCAAACATCAAATGCAGATGTGGGATTTTATTGTGCACTAAAACGAAACTAAAACAGAGTTGTAACAAAACATACACAAACCCAGTTACTCATATCAGGGTGAAACAGGATACAGGTGAAGATGAGGGTCATTTGATGTGCTGAGTTTTACCTGCCGAGCTGAAGCTTTGTGGGTAAAGTGTAAAAAAGAAATCTTCAAATGAATGTAGATCTTTTGCTATTAACTAAATTTGATCACTTCCCCCATCAACATATTTTATATGAAGCTAATGCACATCTGATCACTGCATATCTTTTAAATTGGTCAGTGTGATGTTAGGTCATTTGTGTTTTAATTCAGAGCTTGGCCAGCAGATTAGAGTTCAGAACCAATTATGTGATCCATTTTATCCCCAATTTCTATGCTACCATGGATTACCAAACACTGCATCGTACCTCACATAGAGCTTTCTTGATCTTATCATTAGCTCCTCTCAGTTCATTCTGCAGCTCCTCGTGCTCCTGGGTGACCTGCTGAAGATCCACCTCCAGTTTCCGCTTCCCGCTGCAGGATGACTGTAACTGCAGGGACATGACGTCAAGAGAGAACAGTTACATGAAGTTCTTCATAACACTGACAAATGCGTGATGAATTTATTCACTACTGATATAAAGAGTTCAACTGTTTCAAGTGTTTCAGGTTTTAATAACTTTTTGACACCAGGTGAGATTTCTAACACGACTTCACCTGGTTGTTGATGTCATTGTATTTCTCCCTGGCCTCTTGGAGCTCAGTTTCCAGAGTTTTGCGAGCTCGCTCTGCTGCCTCGAGTCCGGTGCGGCTCTCCTCTCCCTCTGTGACCAGCAGAGTGCAGCGTCGCTCCAGCAGAACCTGTTCCTCTCTCAGCTCCTCCTGCAGCCGTGCTTCATCTTCCAGCTGAACCTGCAGGTCCTGAAGGAGATCATACAGAGTGTCAGGTCATGTCATTGTGCAGGGTTCAGTGTGTTCAGTATGATTATCTAAACAAAGTTTTCATTCAGTACATAGACAGGAATCTTATGGGAATTTAGCAAAGCACCTGTTTATTACGCCAGATTATTACGTTCACTGGCTGGACATTTTATCAGGTATATTTAACATATAGGTTCACAGAGGGAGGAAATCGTGGAGCTTTCAAAAGGGTGTGCACTGAAATATTAAACGATTGGAATACAGCCAAGAAATACTACACCCATGAGAAAATCTAGCACATGATTTATTTTTAGATGTATATCCAAGTTTGTTAAAAAGCTGTGGACAGAGCCTTGCTCAAGGGCATAGCAGTGGCAGTTTGGCAGTGCCAGTGAATTAGCCACTTAGTCACCTTCTCCTTAATTGTTCCTTGTCTTGTTCCTCAGGAGCAGAGTGCAGTAACCTGAGTAGAGACATGTATTCTGTGTTTTGCTATACAGCGTTCCACGTTATCCAAAAACTTCCGTCAAATGTGATTTTATATAGGCCAATGCCATGCTTCACTGATAGTCTTAAGATAAAAAAAGGATTAATACACTAGGCTTAAGGGGTTTTTCATAGGTGGTTCCAAGAAGGCTAGGAAAGCCCCTTTCTTTTTGGTTACATGAATTGTAGCTAGTCTACATGAACCCATAATTTTTGGTGCAGAGAACCCTTTGGAGCAGAAAGGGTTGTTGGTTATGCATTAACCATCCAAAAAAAAAAAAACATAGAGGAACTTTTGAGGAAAATTATCAACTGATATTCTGCAAAGAGTGTGGATTTTAACAGGTCGCAGAGATTTGAGCACCTCACCATTGGGCAAGGTAAGATCAGTGAGTTTAAGAAATTATTAACTAAGCCACACATGAAATAAAACATTCATGAAAGCTCTACATGATCCAAATTTGTAGTCAAAAATGGAGGGACTTTGAACATCTGCTGAGAAATGCAGATAAATAAATAAAATGAAAAGAAATGACTGGCTGTGTAGAACCTTGATCTGTTGTTGCATCTTTTTGACAGTTTTCATCAGCTCTGCGTTGTTCTTGTTGAGAAGGTCCACCTGTAACTCCAGCTCATTTAAATCGCTTTCCATCTTCTTCTTCACACGCGCTGCCTCTGTCCGTCCCTTCACCTCCACATCCAAACTTGCCTGCACTGACTCTAGCGCCCTCTGGTGGATTTTTCTACATGTAAAAAAAAAAAATCAAACTTTGAATTTGTTTACACTTCAACACCTTTGTAAGCGTTGTAGCACAAGCAAAAAAAAAAAAGATTTCTTACCGGAGATAGTATATCTTTTCGTAAAAAGCAAGAAAGATTAATTAAGAAGAATATAATTAGACACATAGTTTTATCAACCTTTCGAATGTACTGTATTTTATAACAATAAACTGGTCACCTTGCAGCCTCCATCTCCTCCTCCTTCTCCTGCAGCCTGCGCTCAGTATCTGCTTTGGCTTGAGAAAGCTCCAGCTGCAACCGAAGAACTTTAGTCTCCTCAGCCTGCAAAATCAAATCTAGGATAAGTTGTGTTGCCAGATTTGCGTTTTAACATTGTTGTTCTGCTCATTTAGTTCTTAAAATGATCTATTTATAATAAAAATGAACCCCGAAACAAGCGTTAGAGTTGAACAACTTTTAGGTGGTTGTTTCTTTATGTTTAAGGTGCTCGCAAGCAGGTAGCGTGGCCGAGCGGTCTAAGGCGCTGGATTAAGGCTCCAGTCTCTTCGGGGGCGTGGGTTCGAATCCCACCGCTGCCAAACAGCGAATTTTGAATGCAGAGATAAAACACACCCTTGTCACAGAAAATGTTTGCGGGATCTCTGAACCCAGTCTTAAACAATAACAAATAATCTAAAAAAATGTACGCATGAAAGCATTTTAGTGTTACTGTAATAGAATGATATAGACTAAGCTCGGTTAACGTCTTTTACACACAGATTCGTTTTTTGTACATTTTCTCTTAACCTCCAAACACAACATTTATAATTCATTCGTTCATGCAATTAATATGTGATGATTTCATGTTACTGTGGATACTTTAACACTTTTACAAACATATTTGAGTGAGTGTGTGTGTGTGTGTGCGTGTGTGTGTGTGTGAGAGAGAGAGAGAGAGCGAGAGAGAGAGAGAGAGAGATTTATGCGTGTTTGTGCTGGATCAGTGTTTAGAGGGACGTCTGGCTTTCGTCTCTCTGTAACACTACTTTGCTAAGTAGAGCTCTATCTCACAAACTCATGTTACTTTAACTCAATTTTTATTCCGATGTGTTGTTTCTCAAGTTCTTGCAGGAAAGAATGGGGTATTCATATCTTCTATCGCCAGCACATCCTCTAGTACAGTAAATAAATCACAGAAAATGGCGTTGGCACTTGCGCCTGATATTAGAACTGATATAACATCCTTATCGGGTGAAAAATGATAATGTTAATAATGGTGTTAATGGCGTCTACCCCGTGTTAAGAGACGATTCTTCGGAGATCTAAACTCATCACACAGCATACGCACCGTGAAAGGCTCTGAGTCCTAATGAATTGTCAGCCCTCACAGGTGTTGTCAGGGTCACGGTTTCTACATTCGAACGGTTCCATTGAATAAACGCGCTGTTATTACGTAAATTATTTTTAAAAATAGAGTTACATTTTCTACATTATCTACTTTAGTTTCATGACCAAACCCACACGCTGTATAGGTAGCGTGGCCGAGCGGTCTAAGGCGCTGGATTTAGGCTCCAGTCTCTCTGGAGGCGTGGGTTCGAATCCCACCGCTGCCAACAAGGATTTTGAGTGCTGTGGATTGAATTTGATCGAACTGTACTTATGTAATTCTAATAATTTGCAAATGTTGTATAACATTTAATGGTGGTCTTTACCGTATAGGAACCAGACAAATCAAAACAACACAGTAGGTCAATAACAATATAACATGCAATGATTTATCCTTAGAATTGTGCTTCATGAAATTTTATTATGAATGTATGTTACTCTGATTATATAGGCACATTAAAATTTATTTTACAATGTATCATTTACCTTTTCAGCAACAGATCCATTCAACTCATATCAAGGAATGGTACAGGAACTCTTTTTTATATATAATTTAAGATATAGGAATAATTCTGACCTTTGTGCTACTTTGCTTGACCTGGTTGGATCAAGCCTTATGCGTCTAATATTGCTAATTCTGTAGTAATCTGAAGTTCTCTCAGGTGTTCTCATGAATAATACCCCCCAAACTGACCAGGCTACTGACGTGACACACACCAATTATGTTGTCATATCTCACAGACCCAGAAGCTTTTCTACCAGTAACCTGTTACCTTTCCTGTCAGCCTTCTCATTATTGTCACATACTGCATTTCTGGTTCGATAGGAGACTAGAAACACCCCTCTCACTCTGCTCAGAGACTTTCAACCACCCCTCTGACAAGTTCCAGTCCTCTTGCCTTCTCCCTCTTCTGCATTCAACAGCTGCCCTCCTACACATGAGGGAGGAACCATCAACCCTTTCCAAGTACAGACATCAATGCTACAGCACTCCACATTTTCAGTCAGCACTTGTTATCCTTGACCTTAACTATCCTGCTTAACCTTAACTATCAATACCTCTCCCCCACTCCACAAAACTTCCACTCTATCTGCTATTCCTCCATCGTTTCCTGTACCCTATCATCCTTTCAAAACCCTGACTCCTTTTCCTCTCCTCACTTTTCTCATCCGTTAGACCTCTCATGTCCTCTATGTTCTAAGCTCTAAAAGATTTCTGGCCCTGTTCCTTGCATTACAACACTAAAGGTTATCTAGAAAGAAAAAAAGGGACAAGCACCTGCACTGCACTTTGCAACCTCCTTTAATTTTGTACTGTTTGGGTTGGCACTACCATCCAACCAGGGTATAAAGAATGCATGAATCAGGGCTCTTCTTCATTCTAGTGCATAGGTCAGGGGTGGGCAATCTTATCCAGAAAGGGCCGGTGTGGGTGCAGGTTTTCGTTCCAACAAAGTATAAGCCACAGCTC
>JAOTRN010000053.1:16004694-16021674 GCA_028566695.1 Bagroides melapterus
TGTAGATCTCAGTTGCATGTAAATGGCAGCAACTGAAAAGCTCTTTTTAACCTGATCATGAAACTATATAAAGTATAATGAATGTTGGTTATTGTTTTTCCGAGATACTGTATCCTCACAGTATGTGATGATTATAGCTATAACTTCATGGCTTGTCCAGATTGGCATCTCTGGTGAAATAATATCCAAAATAAGATATGTTTCAGAACAGGAATATTTTGGTAGTTCATAATGTCTGCTCAAATCCTCATGTTACATCGCAGAGTATTTCTTACTGAGCCTGAGAGATAACATTAAACACTATTCCCTCTTAGCTTGCAATCTATTTTATACTACAGTACATGAAAACGATCTGCCAATTTCAGATTTTCTTATAGAGTAAAGCTCTAGAGCCCATCTTAAGCAAAATATATCGAGTAAAGTACAGCTCATATATGGAGTAAAGTAGCCCGAGCAAAATATATTTAATTAAAGAATTTGAATTTTCACTTCCGACTGGTTAGATAGTGCTGAATAATTTCTGTAACTGCGGGTAATTCTCAGGTTCATATGAAGGTGCTTGTAGTAATGCATTGTGGTTTCCATGGTAACAACTCACACAGCAGATACAGTTCATAAACAATTTAAAAAAATTGGCAAGTTGATATAAGAGGAGATAATTATGTCGATTTTGTTGAAGGAGTCTCCAGTAACAATGCTTTGTAACTTCTTTGCAAGTGACAGTCCTCCTTGATTATTTCATGGCCACAGCAGCAGTACAGTACTACATAAAGCACTTGGTGGAGTAGAGAACAAGCCTAGGATTAGGCTTATGAAAACAATGTGACCAAACCTACCAGTTTTTCCACCGCTCACAATGGTGGAGAAATGCTTTTTTACCTTTTCTAGGTCCAAACAGAGCTCCTCCACCTCCGCCTGCAGCCTCTGTTTGGTTTTTTCAAGGCTGGAGCACTTGGCCTGCGTGGCCTCTACGGCTTCTTCAGCTTCCTGCAGCCGAACCTGCAGCTTTTTCCTGCAGACACACAACAGAGGCACGATCAGTTCCAATAGTTAGTAACGAGGTCCAAATAAAAAAAAAGTATTTCCATTTATTTGTAAGCCTTTAACAAAAAAATTGGGCCTGTATCTGGTTTGACTAGTTCTTACAAAGAGCATTTGCCTTTTTGTAAAACTGGATTATGTTTATTATATTAATCTCCTGTCATGACATGACTGTTAACTGTCTCCTCTATATTCATTTCATCATTCATTTGAACACTTATGCTCTGTCCAGCGGTAATGGATAACACAATAGATAAAACGCTACCATTCAATAATATTCTCAAAATCCCTTCCTGTCTTTAGGGAAGCTACTGACAGGTGTGTGAGCACAGGTGTGACACTAACAGAGAGGTGGAGTAAATACGACAGGAAATACAGTTACAGGCTTGTTTGTTTTTCTTTATTTCACCTTGATACAGACCAAATTGTTAATGAACTGAATATCATCATTGTGGGAGGCATTTCAGTAGCGTCCCAGCTTTATGTAAAGAATAAAAAAATAACAAGGTGCGCTGATGTGATGTGGTGTGATGTGTCCTGACACAAGGCAAAGTTATTGTAACCAGAAAGAAGTTATGTACTTTCCTATTACTGTAGCTACTGAAGTGTTAAATAAAATAATTTTACATTTTTTAGTTCCTGTTAGTACTTATAGCAACTATAAACAGTTGTTCCCTTACCAAAAAAAAAAAAAAAAAGCTTGTCATATTACTGAAAAACTGTGATCCACCTTGAAGACTTTTTCAAAACAAGGATTCTCCTCTCAAAAAAAAAATGGCTCAATAGATAAATGGCTCAGGTTTGTTACAGAAAATATCATTAATGTGTAATCAATTATTACACTTTATTTACAACAGTTAATGTTCCTCTGTTCGTCCAGAGTCCCTGTGTCAGTAGTTACGATAGAAACGATCGTATTAGAATCAGTAAATGAATCTTCGATGAATCAAATGAACCTTTGGACCAGTTAGAATTGAGAATTCAACAGTGCTATGACCACTGAAAAATAATCAGTTTGGCCCAAAGTAAACAGAAACCTTAAACCTTATGTCTAGGGTCATACAGGATGCTGTGACTGGACATTAGTCACTGTTAGAACAGACACTCTACACTGCATTACACTCTACACACATAGTGATGGGCATGCGCACACAAAGACTGCTCGTGTGTATGTGTATGTGCGTGTGTGCGTGCGTATAGGTGAGACATGTACTTGGCCTCCTCTAGCTCATCGCCGTGCTGGATAGAGTCGGCCTCGAGGCGGCTCCTCCAGTGTGTGACATCACTGTTGAGCTTGGAGACGAGGCGCTGCATTTCCAGTTTACTCTCCTGTTCCTCCTCCAGCTGCTCTTTCAGAGACTCACACTCTTGTCGCACTGCTGCCAAACTGCCGCTCAGTGCCACTTTATTCTGTTCACACACACACACACACACACACACACACACACACACACACACACACACACAAATGCATTTCTGAATACAATACCCAATATACAAAAAGTTTGTTTGTGTGATGTGAGTATATATTATATATTTATTGGGATATTTTACACTAACAGGTTTAAAAGAAACAGTTATTATTTATTCTTTGTCTTCCCTTGAAAACTTTGTGGCACAAAACACAGTCTTCTCATTAACGGAAATTATGTGTATGGCAATTAATTTCCAGCCATAATGTCATAATACTGTCAGGATTAATGCAGGAATATTTCATATTATTTTCCCCATGTTTATGTGTATAAAGCTAAAGCCAGAAACCAGGGGGAAGGGGTGGGGGGGCATTAGTGCTTTCATTTTTAAAGTACAGATTTAAAAAAATAAATAAATCACTGCCAAGAACTGAATGTGTACAGTATAACCAGAAACATTATTCACAATCAGGCATGTCTTAAAATAATAATGGGATCATGTTCAGAACATATCCGAGTTCCCGTGTAAGTAAAAGAACACACCTTGACCTCTTCGTCGTACTGTTTCTTGAGCTCCTCGTGCTGTGCCAGCAGCAGGCTTTTAGAGCGACTTGTCTGGCTGAGTTTGGTCTCGGTCTCCTCCGTCTGTCTGCTCAGCTCATTATTGTCAGCTACAGGAGAGAACAAAAAGACCCCGTTATTGACTCCCAGCTGAAGAAACTCTTTTTTTCACATTTGTTGGGAGATACCTCATGCGATCACTGTATGTACATTTACCTGTATAAGATCTTGTTTTTACTCTGTATAGACTTTTTTTTAACAACAAAATATACATGTTTTCCCCCACATTATCTCTCCTACCTATCAGTCTGTTCTTGGCCACAGTGACCTCGGTGAGAGCTTTCTGCAGGTCTTCATTTCTCGAACTGGCTTCAGACAGCAAGTCCTCCAGTTTCTTCAGCTGCATGTCGGTGGATGCCTGGTATTATACGTGATCGTTACATTAGACAATGTTAGCTTTGAGAAAAATGTCGGGAATTCCCTTGTGCTGCTTCACTACATAAGGAGTCATCAAAGAGGTGAATCATAATGTATAATTAATTAAAAAATGTCCCATATAAAATCACATCTTTTTTTTCAAATCACACAGATTCTATGTCTATTTTTTACCTCACAAGATCTTTGGTTCATTTTTGTGTTAATCGCTCATTAAACATTTCTTTGTTGCCATTTTTTGCCCCCCTTTCCCATGTTGCATCATGGTGATCCTCATTCTACTAGAGATAAAGCATTTACAGCCCAGAAAAAGAGTACAAGATCTTGTTTTAGATGTTCTGAGTTTCTGACCTTGGCTTTCTGCATGGTGTCCAGTGAAGCTGCCAGGTCGTCCACCTCCAGCAGCAGGTTCTGCTTCTCCTTGTCTAGTTTGGCACGAGTCCTCTGCAGGCCCTCACACTGCTCGCTCAGCTCAGCCAGTGAGTCTCCGTGCCTCCTCCTCAGAGCTGCTGCCATGGTCTCAGCCTGAGCCGAGGACTCCTCGAGCTCACGCCTCAGCCTCTGCAGCTCCACCTCACGCTTCTTATTCATCTCCATCTACAGCATGTAAAGTGAGTGATAAATTCAGCATGTATGATGGTAAGTTTTGATTCAAGAAACAACTTATTCCCTTTATTAGTGTATTAACTAGGAATGGACCTGAGAGGCTGTGACTCCTCCTGCCTCTTCCAGCCGATCTGTCAGATCATCCAGTTCTCGGGTCAGGTCAGCACGCTGCTTCTCCACCTGGGAGTTCAGACATGCACACAGTGAGTGAATACAGACCTCATTATAAATGTGACACACACACACACACACACACACACACACACTTCAATCTCAACACATTAGTTTTGTTGTCTTTGAGAGCTGTTTGTGCAGAACAGTGTGTGCTTATGCGTGTGTCCCAGGAAGTACATCTTAAACACCTTAGAGATCTTCACAGACTTGTATGTGTGTGTGTATGTGTGTGTGTGTGTAAGAAAGAAGGGATTATGCTTGTAGAGCTGGTCCTCAGTATAAGTGCTCCTGGTGACAGATATTAGGATGTCATTAAGGCCTTACTCTTACAGAGTTTATTTAAAGCTGCAGAATTACCTCTTGAGAGCTCACTCGCAGATTAAGGGCTCATTTTAACACGTGAAATGCAGTGCTATAGCATACGAAGAGTGAGGAAGAAAATCAGTCTATAAGCATACCAGCTTTGAACCTTTATAACACATGGATAAGAACTGATTAATTAAACAACATTATCGTATCTGTTTTATTGGAAGTTACAATATTAGCTTTACTAACAGTACATTCGTGAAGTATTGAGAAAATGAATATGAAGTTTATATTTATGACTTTTGGCCGACGCCCTTATAAATTTTTATCCCATTTTATTGAACTGGGCATTAAGGGCCTTGCTCAGGGGACCGGCAGTGGACCTGGGATTGGAACTCTCACAACCTTCTGATTAGTAATCCAATGCCTTCACCACTACACTTCCACAACCCCATGAAATGTTCACTGTTCACTGATCATATTAAGTTTTTTGTTCTGTACACTGTAATACATTTTATAACGGTTACACTTAGAAATGAAAGTTTACCTGCTGCTTACAAACACACGCTGAAGATTGTGTTACTTGTGTTAGCTCACAAGAAGTCAAGAATCAAGTTTCATTTTTTGACGTGTGGTCATTTTTAACACGTTTCATCAAAACGTGTTACTTGTCAATTTGGGTTAAAGAGTTCACATAAGCTCATAATGAGGCTAATAATCAATCTTTTTATACAGGGTTGTAACTGAATTGACTTTGTACTTTTGAGCTCTCTTTCTTTCTAATACAGATCCATTTATAATTCCTGTTGATATTTGACTCTGAAAACACATTTGGCACATTTGAGTCTAAAAGTAAAGACAATAAAGACGCTCAGGATTTATGCATCTTTAATATACTCTGTAACTTTGATATTGAAAATCGGTTTATTAGAGAGGAATTTGTGCCGGTTGTGTAAACAACAAGCAACAGCATGAGAACAAAACATATAGAGAAGCCTTGATTGTTGTTGTTTATACATTAGCTCATCTTCTTAGTGAGAAACAACCACATTAGGGATTTAACAATGAATTGATTTTTACGTGTTAAACTGAATTATAGTACACCGAACCATTTTTTTCATTTGAATCCATTGTTTTTCTGCGTTTCTATGAATCCACCACTGTGTTGGATTCATGCCCGATCACAAGTCTTTTCATACCCTGAGGTGTGATTATTATCAGGATTATCATCTGCTAAACTCTGCCCTCATGGTTACTTATGCTATGGTATGTAAAACTGGTCCCTGGCATTGCTTGAAGATCTGGCACAACATCTTAAATTCAATTCAAGTCAATTCTATTAATTCAAATGAATTTTACAAAATTAAAATTACGCATGTTTCTGTGCTGACATCACCTGCTCGTCCATTCAGTCCACGATACCACGTACTGTGCGAAATACCAGAGGATATTATCAAATGAGATTGACTCTTCATTGCTTGTTCCTGCTAGCATGGAGATTTAGGAGGCAGTCATCTAGAGGAATGGTTGCGGCCCTGTGACCCTCGTGACCTGCTGGGTCTTAAACCGATGATGATAAAGTGAAAACAGCCTTGGCGAGTTGCATTTGACACCCAGGAGTTGTTTGTTTTTGCAAGCCTGGGCAAGCTCAACCACACGACCTTTGACCTCTAGAAGGATCATCATACGCTGGCCCTGTCACTGGCGCTGGCAGAAACCGTTTCCAGTGCTTCAGTGTGTCAATATTAGGTAAAATGTATTTACCTGTCAATCTGTTTCTCATTCGTACCATAACATCTTCAAGAAGACCGCAATTTAGTTAAAAAAAAACTTTTAAAGAATCAGTAAGTGAGTTTAGCTTCACTATAGTATGGATTGTTATTAGTTTATATTTTGCAGACAATTCTCTGCAGTTATCTCGGGATCCTATCAGCATAAAGTAAGAGGAGAACAATGGCAGGACTGTGTGCGTCTGATATTTGTATGAGAGTGAGTGAGAAGGGGTCTGCGGAGGCGCAGGTAGGCCCACAGAGATAAAGGTGTACGTGTCTGAGCATGACTCTTTTACACTCCGCTCTGGCTTAGACTCAGAGAATGGAAGAGCTGTGCTCCATTAAGAATGCCACCCAGTGTGGAGACGAAGCCCGGAGGCATGTCATCGAGCGCCTGTAGCAGACATCATGTCCCATTATCACAAATATTTCTTTATCTGCTATCTCCATGCTGTAAAGTGTACATGTGCAGGTTCATGTAAGAAACGTTCTGGAAATGTACGTTAAAATATTTTACCACAAATCATTACAAAAAAAATGCAAACATGACATAGTAAAGTAAAAATAACTTTAAAGTAATAATATCTCGATTTTGCCTAATTTAACTGTTGGCCAAAAAGCCAAAAGAAAAGAATATTTAAGCTTGAATTAAGTAAATATGTATATAATACATTGAATCTCAGAATGAGAAATTTTGAAATGTTTTATTTGTTCAGCATATCTTTTCAAGTTTCTGGAACATTTCTGGAAAAAGAATAGTTTAAACACCGTCTATTTTCTACTAATACACTACTAAACACTGCAGAGTAATGCAGTTGAAAAAAAAAGATCAAGAACATATATATTAGTTTTTAGAGAGAGAAAAGTTTCTGCAGCAGATAAATTGTGAAGTTAAGTAGCTCTTGGGAAGATCTGGGTGAAGGATGAGGTTGAGCTGTCAAGATTTTAAATATTTTAGCTGTATTATTCCAGGTGCAAATCATTTAGGCTAAACCACAGGAGCACTCTCCGCCCTCTCCGTTCTCTCTGAGATGCTAACACACACTCACTAGCCCGGAGTTGAAGCACAGGCCAAACACATGGTAAATTAGCACACCTGTCCTCTGTAAGCAGCCTCAGATCTGCTAAGGATTAGCAGCTTTAGACAGCAGAGGCCATCTTTTATCAGTAGGTTTGGAGTTAAATCCTGTTTCACTTTTTTTTTTTCACTGTAATCACATGCAGCTTTGTTGGTAAGTTGGCATGTTCATGATGTGATTGAAATTCTTTATTAAAGCAAATCCACCTCATGGATCTGTCTAAAATGATCTGAGCAAGACTTTTATCAATAAAAAAAAGTTTCTACAGTATTAAAAAGGAAAATATAAAGTAATAAAAGCGTTAGTATAAACAGGATATAAAGAGTTAAGGGAGTTAAGAATGAATTTTTTTATTCTTATTTTATTATATTTCTTTATTATTATGTTTTATTTTGTTCTATATAGCTTTATATTTTAAAATCCCTCTTACCACTCTACCTCTCTCTAGGAACAGTCATACAAAGTATTTCACTACATGTCATACTGTGCGTGTTTATGTATGTGATGAATAAAATTTGAAAGTGAGATAGAATTCCACAAGTATGAACGTTACCTTCACTCTCATGGCTCGCTCTGCCTCCAGCTCTTCCTCTAGTTCCTCGATGCGGACCTACAGGTCGGAAGAACGGAAGCAGATGAAGTCAGTCTAGCCAGACAGCGATGTTCGATTTCACAGCAACATAAAAGACAATCAATCTGTGCCACGAGACAATGTAATCTGACACACACGTTTCTGCTCATGCTCCATCTGCTTCAGTTTATTTGCGTTTAGAATAAAAGTCTGGAAAGAAACTATTCTCTTCAACAAGCAGAAATGTTTAGTCTATCAGCTTTGCAAATGCAGTTGCAGAGTATTGTATCGTTTCTTTAAAGTTTGCTGAAGAATTTGCCGTATAAAGAGCAGTATTGTGGTAAAGAATCCTTTTAGTCCTGCTTTTAGTCCTGCATACCGGTGGCTTTTAACACAGGGTGCAATTTAGTCCAGGAATTTCTTTGCCCAATGTTTTTATCTGTAGAATTCCTCAAAGTTACTATCTGTTCCTCACAGGTCATATATTATGTTAACAGGGTATTTCTATTCATTTAGTTAATAGAAGTCTTCCTGATTTAAAAAAAACAAAACAATTCAAATCATTTTTTTTCTAAAGATACAAAGAAAAGCTTTGGGGTCATATCCATGTTAATTGGATCCAGTTGTAAGATAAAGTCTAATCAGTGCAATCACAAAGAGATCGCAAGGTCAAAGCTTTAAAGCAGCGAGGATCATACTATCATTTAAATAGCACTGAATTTCACCTCTATTTCACCTCTATACATTATTTTATCTTGTATTTCTCTTTCAAAAAAGATATTTGCTTTGTATTTTGCACCTCAACTGACTGCTGAAACATTTCAATGTGGGAGGTCTTCTCAGGTGTAAAACCTGCCCCATGAATAAATTTGAAGTAAGCGTATAAATCAATCGTTTGCTTTGTCGTGTGGCACACAATATGCTTTTTAATCTACAGAGGAAGTATCTCTAAGTTATATAGCTGGAGGACATCCCATAATGTACATCCTGATAATCAGTCAGCAGCCTGCGTGCGTGTGCATGCCAGTACACACACACACGCGCACGCACACACACACGCGCACGCTCATATGTGTGTGACCAGGTCGATCTACAAATCTACAATCAAAGCATCCAAACATTCAAGTATGACTCACTTCTAACAGTACAACTCAGCAGGCAAGACTAGAATAAACAGAATTCCCAATCCCAGGAAGCTTAGGGAAAGACACACTACAACAGAGGCTGAGCAAATTCACACAAAACAGCTGACAAATAAATAACGTGCATGGATAGAAAGAGCAGAAACTCACATGCCAGCGCAGAACCTCAGCAGAGAGCACAGCCATGGCCAAGCAGCAGTCAGACCAAAACAGACTAGCACATATGATAGCAGAGACACACTCTCTCTCTCTCTCTCTCTCTCTCTCACACACACACACACACACACACAAAAACACACATACGGGCTTGATTCACTGCACTGAAAGAAAACTCCACACCCCCTTTAGACTCCTCTGTAAATCTTCTGCTTCTACTGTGGTCTAAAGAACTTCACTGATTTCATCCACGTCACTAGAAAGTTCTGCTCTATTGCTATAAACCCTGTTATTAATCAATTGTCTCAGTCAACATAATTACACTTCCTTATGAATTCTTATGGTTAACCATCATCATAGGCTAGAAATTGATAGCACGTGTGTCCACACGATATTCAATAGTAGAGGCAGTTAGAGAGGCCAAACTCTGGACCGAACATTTTGACGATTAGCGATCTTCCTTTGCTTTGACCTTAGTGTACATTTGACCCTGGTTGCCTTTTTAGTACTCAGGAGAACATCTCTACATGTGCTGCACAGAACCAGGACTTTAGATCATCTAACTGACTGGTGACAGGATTTTATTTCAAGTCCACACAAGAGGAGATGAAGAGATGAATATTTTCCGTCACATTTTTGAACAAAGACAAAGACATCAAGCATCTTGTGTGACGGCTTAGATGCTGAAACTCAAACCGTAAACATCATGTGTTGAAAAATGACCCAAGATAAGTAACGCACAGTTGTACGTTTAACACGCGGTCCACAAAAAAAGACTCCACCTGAACGGGTGTGATCGGTTGATCTACTAAAATAACACGGTGTTGGGGCTCTTGTCAAACCAGCTTAGCTTTTGTTCCTTCCAGGTCCACCTAAGCTGAGATTAATGGAGAGTTGTCCATAAAGCCTGCATTGTGTAATATAGATAATGCCCTGGCGTTACGTGAAAACACGTTTACCTTCACTGACACTCAGATCCCGTTTCAGTTGTACGTGCACAAAGAGCCTCTATGTTCTGGGCACGGAAAAAAAAAAGCTCCTTGATCAGAGCGGTATTGTACTGCATACTTTGTCACTTTCTGGATCTCTCTGGATGTCTTAACTGTCTTGCTTTTTAGTTTAAAGCAGCTACACTTTAGTGCCTGTAAGCATCATTAAATCTATGTAGCTTTGCTGCTCATGTGCATGACTGCTGTTGCTAATTAATAAATTAATGAATCAAAAGTAATAAAGTACAGTAAATACTAGCCATTTTATATTATTTATGGACTCACATTCCTTGCTAGTCACAGCTAGCAAAGAAAATGTAACTATAACTTAAAAATAGCCAGTGAATGTTAGCAAAAAACGTGACTAAACAAAGTTTAACGAAGTTAATACTTCTATGGAGGAAAAATAGACCACACGGATGCTCGTCGTCAAGTTCCACGCAGCAGTCCTGTGGCTCATCGTCTAAATAACGATGTATTGAGTATCTGGAAGTTGAGGCATGTAATAAACTGGGCTTCCTTCTAGTTTGAACGAAATGTTTTACTTATTCAGTCTCAGGGAAGTTGGCAGGAGTCCACAAATTTGTCAAGGAGTCAAGGATCTTCCCCTTCTTGCATAGCCTTGTTAAGGGAGAGTCTTTAGGATGTAACCACCTCAGAAATGGAAATTAGGGAGAGAGTGTATTGAATGTATTGAGTAATAAGTGGGAAATACCAAAGTAGAAATACAACCAAAAAATACTCAAGGATAGTAACGACAAGCAACTAGTCGTGGGCAGTGGTAGCTCAAGTGGTTAAGGTCTTGATCAGGGGATCAGGGTTCAAGCTCCAGCACAGCCAAGCTGCTACTGTTGGGCCCTTGAGCAAGGCCCTTAATGCTCACTGCTCCAGGGGTGCTTGACCATGGCTGACCCTGTGCTCTGACCCCAACCTCCAAAGGCATATGTGAAAAAAGAATTTCACTGTGCTGTAGTATGACAAAATAATGGTTTCCTCTACTACTTCATTAGCTTGTAAAGATTTATATTAGTGCTAGGCAAAATTCAATAATGAATTCAAAAGAAATATACTGAGCACTATTATTTTAAATGTTCTGATAGATGAAAAAAGTGCAATAACATGTGGTTTGTAAACACTGTGCTTTTTCCAGGAGTATTCCTTTACATAGTAGCAGTTCAAATATTTCTTGTAAATCTCAACTTAAACAGTAATGTAGTCAAATTAAATCTAAAACCAGAATTATTTGCCATTACCAGGGCATTATTGTGTTGTCTAGTTTGTTATAGAAAAACAAGTTGTGCTCAGAGCCCAGAGCCTCGATCATAACATTACAACAGGTACCTATTTCTTTTCTTTTCTGAACAGATACTCTACTGTTTATATGGGTGGGTGATTTGCAGGTATCAACTGTGTTTATTGCATTTACTCTGGTGAAAAAAAAACTTTCCAGTGGTTACAAATAACTTTGTTTCTATCAACTGTGGAAGAGATTTAAAATGAAAATGTCCATTTAAGAGTTCAGTATTCTTTTCTGTTCCGGTTCATGTGAGCGCTGCAGCAGTCTTAGCCCCGCCCCAAATGCTCTCATTGGTTGAGACGCGTGATATGGCAGTTGAAAATGGAGAAAACTTAGTAATGGTGACACCTAGTACAGTATTTTTCATACAACAATGCCTGAAATATACCACATTATTTAATCACAATAAGAACTGCAAACAGAAATAGACAGCCTCATATATTTAGAGATCCCAGTTCCAGCTATAGCTCAGGCTCTGTTCTTTGTGTATTAGTGGGGTTTTCCTAACACCTCCCAAGTGTATGAAATGAGTAGGTATATTGATTATAATAAGTAGTCCCAAGTGTGTGTATGTTTGTGTGTGTGTGTGTGTGTGTGTTCCCACCTCACTAACAATGTTCTCAGAATCCACTGTGACCCTGACCAGGACAGTGAAGATGTAATTAAAGTAAGTGATGAATAGAAAGACTCTGGCCTGGTTACATATTCCCGAGCTGGCTGTTTTAGCTTATTTATCATTATTGTGCTACAGACATATGGCTGGAAGTTTCAAAGTTACATTTCAGGGCTAGGCTCACAGTCAAACATTGGCATTTTATGCTACTTCCTGTGAAAGTAACTGACCTAAACTAGAAACTTTTTATCACTATGGTGTATTTCTCAGGAGCATTCACAAACAAAAAAAGCCAAATACTGAATAGCAGGATAATTTATAGAATTGTACATGAGGCGAAGAAACATATTTTTTTTCCATTTCATTGCTTCTACGTCAGAAAATCTTTGACCTGTCTATTTTACAAGCTAATTTAAAAATTTTTTAAAGGGGATTTACATCAGAGAGATCATTATCAGGTATGTTCTTAGGGATGTTTTTGCCATCTCAGAGCACAGGAGTGGAGCGTCGAGAGACACAGGCTCACAAATCAGAGTTTGGGACTTTAGGAGCGCTGAAAGACAGGAATGCTCCCTCTCCCCCACACGCCTCACCTGCAACTCCTTATTCTTCTTCTGGAGCCCTGCACTCAGTGCCTCCTCGGCCTCCAGTCGGCTGCTGGTGTCACTAATCTCCACATCTCTCCTGACAGGATCCAGAGGAGGAGAAAAGAGAATGACAGAGGGGAGAAAGAGCAAGAGGTGTGTGACATGGCTAAATAAGCAAACAGATATAATAAGGTTTGAGAAACATCATCTCATGTTTCACGTCTCTGCTGAAGGGTTATTATCATGTCAAACACGGTCCATTAACATGAGGAGAAAAAAAACGGCAAAGAATTGACAAATTCTAATATCCATCTATATACTGAAGTATCACTTGTATTGTATACGAAGTAAAATAGCATGCTGTTTATTTCTTATTGCATTTAGTTGTCCTCACTGAGGTCCTTTTTTGTTCAGGGGATTATCTTTGGGTCTGCTATGGTAAGTGCATACTAACAAGCCTGAACAGCTCTGAAGGCCTGAAGGCCTTTTACTCATCAAAGCTCAGATAACGGCACTCCAAGCAGATATCATGTTATAGCAGCCACAGGCATCCAAACATCTGTTTTTCCATAGAACTGAGACACTTACATCTACCATCTGTTTATGTGTAAAGGTCTCCTTTCGACTTGACTTTAAAAATCTCCAGTGGATTCTGAAAGGCGTTCAGCTTCCTAAGTCACTTAAAAAACTTACTTTTTGATGAGCTCCTCCAGGTTGGCCCTCATCCTCCCCAGCTCACTGAGGTTCTCCATGGTGTTCTTACTGTCTCCCTCTAACTTTCTCCTGTTCCTTTCCAGCTCTGTGCGCTGCTTCCTCTCCTGTTCCAGCTGGTACTCCAACTGTGACACACCACAAAGCCATACATCCCACTGAGACCAGCTCCATAAACTCCCAGAACTCAGTGATTAGTCCAGGCTATGAATTTCATTGAGTCAGACTTATGAGTGCATCTAATTTAATCACTGATCTTAGCAGGAAAATCTGCATTAGAACAAACAAATTATTTGGAATCAGTGAGACAGGATGCTTTGGGTATCAGCCATGACAACATCCTGACAACACACCAGACAAAGGATTAGGGATAATTAAATAGGGTCTCATAAAGTTTGTGGTACTTACCTCCTCGATGTGTACCTGCAAGTTGGCTTTCTCTTTAGTCAAGAGGTTCACCTTCTCCCCCTCAGACTCTAGATCTTCAATGGTTTTCTGAACAAAGTAACAGAACTGTTAGGGTCTGTGCAGCATATGAGGCACTAAAACATTAACTGTGACTCTCATCTGACTTGTTGCCATCTTTGATCCACAGCTGGGACGTGTTCGTTTACCTCAACCGTGGAGTCTGTCAGAGGAAGTTTGCAGCTCGATAGCTTAATCAAATCCAATCCTTCAATGCAAATTCCAAGAAGATTCAAAACATCTGACCAAGAAATAAACACTAAACTGCAACCTGGATATCATTTTCATTTGACTTAATTATCCATCTATCTGACTGAACAGTACCAGCTCTTTACACGCACTCTCAATGGGGTGAGGAAAAAAAAACAGCCCATTTCCACAGATCCTAAATTACAGACAGTGATAACCTGGTAAATGGAGCTGCTACTGTTTAGAATCTAACTTCTTTTACTGCACAGTACACTCATAGTTCTTTAAAGTAGATAATTGTAGCATTGTAGGGGATTTTCTGAGATATTTGTGATTACAGCACTGAAGACAGATTGTTCATGACGTTACTCTGTTCATGACTGTTTCCCTGATCTATAACATTCCCTTGTGTTTTTCAGCAAATAGCTGTCAAGGCATCCTTATATTAATGCTAAACACAAGCTTAGACTATTCCCTAGACCTTAAGTCTCCTTGAATTTCTTCAAATTCATAACAAAATGGTTTTTAAGAAAAAAAATCTTACTCATTTGCATGAACCCTTTCTAAAGCAGCAATCGGCTCAACAAACAGAGAGAAAAAACCTAAACAACAAAACTGACAACCAGATTCTGTAGATTTCAATGGTCTGAGGTCTGTGACCAAAACTCACAGAACCAGAAGCAAAAAAACATGTTTTTATTAACCACCAATAAAATCGTAATATGGTAAGATACAAATAATATAAACTGACAATTAATTAAAATATTCTAGGTGCCCGAATGATTCAAATCCACCTTGTAGTTTTTGAGATGTACTCATTTTAAATTGAGCAGGTCATTTTTAAGCAAGAGGCTCAAATATAGGACTAGGGTTGAACAGGTTAAAGGTACAGTGAGTTCTGGATCCTCTAAAATTCCTTCCTAGTAAGCCGAGAGAAGCTGGACTTCTGCCAAATCGATGTGATCGCAGATCTTAACAGCCTTCGACATGTGTTCTAGATGAGTGAGTTTCAAGCAGTACAGCAGCCAGGAAACAACTTGAACAGTCTCCGTCCCCCTGGAGTGACCTTTTCTCTAAGACATCAAGCCTGAGCATTCTTACACGTGTCTCTCTGTCCTCTCCGAGAGCAAGGTGCTGGCTACTGTGCTAAATACGAACAACTGGACTGTGATGTATGAGGGATAAAAAACCCTTAGCTGTAAAAATGAACCACAAATCCACATAAACCTCATGTTTACTACTATGAGGATGACATTCGAGTAAAATATTTACTCAGAGAAAGCTTTAATCTGGTAAACTCTTTAAAATAGAAATTCAGCCAAAGCTGCTTGATTTTAACTTTTTCAAAGCTGTCAAACTGTGAGATTTATCTGCAGTTGAGTTGGAATCATTAAATAGAATTTTCTCTATACACTTTTTGCGGTTTACCAAAGAGTGAAATGCAATAGTTTTAATTCTGTTTGAGGTACACGGATAAAGTCTATAAATCTCCAGAGGAAATGTCAAAATTTTGCAGTAGATATGAATTATGTGTGAATGCAAATATATACTGTAACATGAAATGGCACTGAGTAATGTGAGTATAGACTTCACCTAGCTAGAGAGAGCGAGAGAGAGGGAGAGAGAAGGAGAGAGAGAGACTGAGAGAGAGAGAGAGAGAGAGAGATAGACTGAGAGATTATTATTATTATTATTATTATTATTATTATCTGTAACATTTATTAATATTAGGCTGCCATTACAGCTGATATACATTACGCTTTCTCTCTTAAACACAAACAGGTAAGTGGATGTTATTTGTTTATATGTGTTCATGAACATGTACATACACGTGTATGTGTGCGTGTGCATGTGGTCTTGTGGAGTCTTTGAAAAGCAGATGTAAACCAGAAGTGCTTATGGAAGGGCGGAGGCGAGGCTTCACAAGCACTTTCATCTGAAAACCAGTACCGTCGCTTCACTCCGCTCTGACCTCAAGGCTTTTTCAAACTTTTATAGGCAGAAACTCATCAAAATGTAGAATGTAACCAGACAAAAATTTCAGTAACCATCTTTCATTAAAACCATTTGATTAGAGAAGAGCTCAGAGTAAGAAAGTGAGTAAGGAAGATTTATTAGGTAGTAATAATTTGAAATGAATTGATATAAACAGTTATTTCTAGAGCCACAATACTACCTTCGAGTTCATTTCATGTAGTGGAAAAAAAGGTCAATGACGTGTAAGTAACCGCTCTAGTCACCTGCAAAACCTATCTACACTTTAGAGTGAATTCTAAATCATTCACATCCTTGCTATGTTGCTATGGCAACAGGTGCAGAGCAAACAGACTTTGTTTCGAAGTGTGAAAGAGACAACCGACAGTACAGGTCTGTTCTTGTGTTTACCTTAACATCAGGTACTGCAAGGTTTAGTAAAGAAAATGCCTCTCAAACAAACTGGATGTTTGAGTGCCTCCCATTACTATTCCGTAGACAACAAATGACTTATTAGCCACTTGTTATAATAAAAATAACCGGTTCTTGAACAAATGACAGTACGGCTTTGTAAAATTTATTACGAGGTGCATTCAAGGTAATGCAGTAATCCAATCGTTCATCAGAACATAAGGAACTAAACAACCAGATGACAGAACCAAGAATGCAGATGAGGGAATGCAAATGCTATTATAAAAACCGAGCCTTTAATGTAAAAAGAAATAGTAGTAATAATAATAATAATAATAATAATAATAATAATAATAATAATAATAATAATAAAAACTAAGGACTAATTTAGTCAAATGTAAATGGATTGTAAACACACTGTGTGCATTTCAAATGCTTTTCTTTGCACCTGAATGCCATGTGAAATATCAAAACTTGTACAAATAAGGG
>JAOTRN010000053.1:16034923-16046361 GCA_028566695.1 Bagroides melapterus
AATTTGCTGAGCTGAAATCCTGAACTGAGAGAAAATGCTTAACGTAAGAGTAAGTATGTGTGTGTGTGTGTGTGTGTAAGCCTTTCACAGGTGCACTACTTACGGTCACACTGAAACTTGTATTGTAAAAAGGCTACTCAGCAGACAATCACGTGTAACCCAATCTTGGCTTAACATGCGTCCCGTACACCAACTCATTCCACTCCATTCTAAACTCTGACGCTTGTTAGCATTTAAGAGAAGCAGTTACGGAGTCTTACCTGTGCTAGATGTTTACTGTGGATTCCAGTTAAGGGTCTGTACTGGTGAAAATCAGTCTGGATTACACACACTCTCTTCTCCATCCTCAGCACAGCCACACACTGCCCATCCTGCTGTCTCCTCCAGGCTCCCAGAGGAAGTGAGCTTTCTGTTACCTGACCCTGAGTCACACTACACACACTCTCTCAGGGGGAGGGAACTCCGACTGCGAAAGAAAACATCTAAACTGGCAAACTGACACTCTACTCCACCTCCACACCCTGCCATCACCATCCACTGGCAGATGTGCTAGAGCAAGAGGGCCACCCTGAGTCCTAAGTGTTAACCCTCTCCATGTTGGATCACACTCACATCTGGACGCAGCTCACCCGGGATCTTGTGTAATGGTGCAATCAGACTAGAAATATTCATAATGGGCATGCACTTTACTGCATCATATAATTATGTTTTAAAATAACTATGAATGAATAAGGGTGAGCAGGCACTAATCTGCTGCAATAAATCGAAGAGACTATGGAAAAAAATTATTTATTCCAGAGCCCTATTTGTATATTTATATCTGATTAGTTAGAAGCTCTCGATTAATTTTCTATAAAAGAAACCCTGACAATACTACCAGCTATAATATTTTCTATAGTAATCACTTACTCAAGGATGCACAGCTCTAGACTATATAAATAATAAATGAATTCAGAATTTAAAAAAAAAAGTTATTCAGCAGCAACAACAACAACAAAAAAATATAAACGTTTATACAGTGAAGTTTTCTCTGGATTTTTAGATAGCATTTTTTGGAAGGAGTCTCCAGTGTAGGTACTTTGTAATAGTCAGTAAATTTCTACCATGTTTTATGGTTTCTCTTTAATAAAAGGGAGACGAAAGAAAGAAGAGAGAGAGAAAGAAAGTTGGAGTAGGAAAGACTTTTTATAGCTGCTGTATCTGATAACAGGAACTAACTACTTCACAGTCGATGTACAACATGAAATTTAATTATAAGTCTTTAATGAATAGAAACTTCAACAACTTCAAGAAAATCAGGCTTTTCTTAGAAAATAATGAACTAATAACAAGTGGTAACAGTTACTCCACTTTGTATCAGGTGTTCATCATATTCCTACGACACCATGTGTTTTTCCCTACATAACACAAAAGATTTATAGTAAATATTCCTCACAAGACAAAGATGAAGTTTAGTGAGTTAAAATACGATGCTGACAGGTGCTGACACTCCTTTTCACTACTCATCTTTCCGCTCTCCAGATCCTCTTCAGCTCACGAAATCTGGGAAAATAGCTGCAGGGGAAGTGTTAATCAAGCATGCCATTCTATTAACCTTACACATGGAAAAAACTGTCAGCGAGGATATTGAGCTCCTTCACCAAGGTGGTAGACATACTACAGTGTTTAATTATCCATAAGAATGGATAAACATTCACTCATGTCACCTGTCAATGAACCAAAAGATACTCAGATTTATTAAAAACCTGACAGGAAATGATGCGTATACAGTATACCTTCAACGATCAATCTCACAAAGCCTCTGTTTCGGTCTTTTGAGGTAAATATCAATTGAAGTACTGTAAATAAATCAGTACCATCTTTCATGATAAGAAAAAAAAATCAATTCTTTTCAATGGAATGAAAACAAGACATGGATCTGAGGTTAAAGCAGATTAGCGTGATTCATTACAAAGCTTTACCACTTACGGTTTAAGCATGATAAATGTTTTTTTTTTCCTCAACACAATAAAGCAGTTTATCAGACTTGGGGTTACTTTCAGTTCACTTTTATATGTATATACTGTATTTTTTTAATTATGTACTACTGATTAGTTTCCCTGACTGACAGGATTTTATTACTTATTCAGTCTGTGATCACTGATCCACACAAATCCAACACCCAAAACAATAAATAATGCTGGGACATCTGCCAAAACAGAAGTTAGGACCTGATAGGAGCTTTATTGTGCGTGTTTTTTAAGGTAGTGCAGCTCATCAGGCAAAGATTGGCCCTTAGTGAATGGAGCTTTTGTCTGGAAAGCCACATTTCATGATAACAAGCACACATGCACTGTTTAAATGCAGGCTTTCTGTACGCAGGTGAATAAAATGTCCATACAAACAATAAGCTGTGTTTTTAGATATTTGGCTGTATTTTAAAAGCAAAGGATCGGCATTTTAAAGGCTTGAGCTTTTGACCCGAAATGTTACTCCCGTTTGGCTCTTGACCTGTTCATAGGTTGGTGCCTGGACATGTCATCTCTGTATTAGGCAGGTTGACTTATGACAGAAATGTTTTACCACTCAGCATTACGACGATAGATAGGTTGACAGATTTAACTCAGCCAGTCTGGTTTAGCTCTTTCTTGATTACTTTTGCTGGAAGATATTAATCACCTGGAGCATAACAGTAATAATAGGCTTTTCCACTTCAATTGCTAACATTTCACTCAATTCGAGATGAGTGTAATTATAGGACTATACGTTCTGACTGCACTCTTATATCGAGCTCTCTCTCTCTCTCTCCTATGGGATGTATGTCAGTGCCTGAATGGAATCTGATTAATTAAAGGTCTGTGGAGAAAACGAACATTTTTGCTACTAACCATTGACATTAATGATAACTTTGGCGTGGTATGTTGGTATGGTAAGAATCATCCCTCAGCACAAGCGACGCATACCGACACACACAGAACGATGGTCAACGTTAAGACTTTCCTCAGAGAAACAAGTAAAAGCAATAGCAAGAAATTCATCTTAAAAACAAACTGACTTGCACTGATGTGTAGAGCTTTAGGTTTTCAACCTGTAGGGCACAAACACATGGGGGACATGACAGGGCAAAAGATTACAAGATAAAGTTGAGAAATGCATGTACACAGATCAAGAATGTACATTAAAAAGATTAACTGCAGAAAGCTATCCTGGTAGACATGAACACTTCTTTATTCATCCACTAGCAGGAGTGAAACCATCTAAGTAACCTACCTGAATAAGCAATACTCCTGGGAATTTGCATGAGACACTAAAGCATTTTGGCAATATTTCAAATGTTTCACAAACATAGAGCCTCACTGATCAGTCTTTTAGTAAAGCTGTGTGTAGATGCATTAACAAGCCAAAGAGACCCAAAATGGGAGTTCACATCACAGCTAACTCACATTTAGTGACTCAAAGCTGAAAACAACAAAATGACAACCGAAGGATTAACTATTTAAGAGGAAATGCCTTCAAAAGCACAATGCAAGTTTAATCTTCCTGCAAAACAGTAAAACATACTGGTTACCACAGACACACACTGTCACTTCCTCTTGTTATGGAGTGCCATTTCTTTTCTCCTAATTGAATGGATAGTCTTAATAGTCATGTACTGATTTGTTTTGGATTGCCTTCTTTCAAATCATTCATACAAAACAACCATGTGCTTCTACATTTCCATTAAATTCATGTGTGTAATGGGAAAGATCAAGCTTTTTTTTTTTTTTTAACTTAGTAGGCTGGATATAAACTTACAGTTATTCATGGGTTTTATAGGATTTAAAGCCGAGTTCACATTACAGTATAACTACATTTGCACTTAAAACCCAGGAGTTTTTGTAAGATACGACTGCTTCCCGAACTACTGTAGTTGGATTTTCATTCATTCCGCATTTGTTTAAATATTGTCTGGTAAATGAAGCCCACGATCTTGAGGCAATGTTCATGGGACCTCCTAAAGACTAGACATCACAAAATTGCAGCAAAGGCAGATGCAAGTTTTACGCGATTTAATATGAAATGAACAAAATGAACACAACACATAAAGAAGACTAGTAAATCATGGACAATATGAGTAAAAAACAAACACAGTGACATAAAAGACTGTAAGATAACGAAACATAGAGCTGCGGTGACTTCAGTAAGGTAAAAAATGAACTAATATACAACAGGGGAGCGTGATCATGGGGTTAAATGGAAAACACTAGCGATAAAGTTAAAAAACAAAAAGTGTAGAAGGTTGCCCTCTGGTGGTCTGGTGAGGAAATGTCTGGGACAGTGTAGAGATAGATTACAACCAAACTATCCCATTTCTGTTGTACTGATCAGCTCTTTAACAGCAATAACTGTAAGAACTGCTACATCTCCAGAGCAGGAAGGAGTGCTACCGCAGGTCATTCGTACAACACTGCATTACAGTGATGTTAATGAGCAATATTTTATAAATGTTCATCATTTTATTTCTTTTATTATACCTAGGTGTATATAATTACAGTACAGTTTTTTTGCTGTTACTTTTGTCTAATATTAAACTTTTTCGTAAGTCTTTAATACCTGCACTTTAACTGTCTGTGAGCTGCTGTGATAAGTGAATTTCCCCACTGTGGAATCAATAAAGTTTATCTTTTCTTATATGTATAACATTTTTCAGACCTGGTTTGAGTATGGTGGGTTTTGCTAGAGGTGATGCGAACTCTTTAGTATATTAGTTTATGTTTGGAGTTCGTAATTAATTCCCACCCGGTATCAAGTTTTGAAATAGATGAGATATGATACATGTGCTGTTTCTGTTTGTTCTGGTATCACACTACTAGCATGTAGCTTTAAAACTAGCTTAAAAGAACAAGGAACCATGTTTCTTCTAGCAGTGTGCTGAAATAAAACACTCACACCATGTAATGTTCACATTACTTCTAGTGACATACTGTATTTCTTATCACGATGAAATCTTGCATATTTTAAACAATCAAGCCACATAAGAATAATGCATTTTTTTCATGTACACAATTATACACATTATACAACTTGCAGTGAAATGAAAACTGGTACATTACATATTCGAGATATGCATGCACAAAATTTAATCAAATGCTTACGTAACATCTCATGATTAAAGATCATCATGCGTTCATTTGTGCGTTTATTTAATGAACACAAAGAAAATGTGTGGTATTGAGGTATTAAAGTAATCTGCAATATTAGTAGTGTGCAGGACATTATTATGAATAAGAACCCTTATTTATATATAGACTTACTGTATACTGGTTGAATGAAAGCTTTAATACAGACACATTTTCGGAATTTTAAATGAACCAAATACAATAAAGTCATATTCAGGAAACATAAAATTAACATCATGACTTAATACTGGAATGTGTACGGGCAAAGCATTAACTCTTTACCGGCTTTAGAAATTGCTAGGTAATGATCATGTCACTGATCATGTAGATCTTCGTAGATCACCGAACACTGTCAACATGCATGTGTCAAAACTCCAGGGCAAACCACAGACAGCGGCATAAATCAGTGTCCTGTCTTCAGAGAGGAATGTGAGGTTAGGTGTACTAAACATAGCAAAAGTTCTCACTAGAAACTGGAATAAGGAGCCAACTGACAGAAATAAACAATCAGCACATTTCTTTTAGTGTACAAAAGCTTTGTTGCGATCGTTCGTATGGTGTTTCGTACAGATCTGTGTGAGAGAAAAAAAGAATGACGGAATAACTGTTAAAAAAAAACCTTCTGTAAATCTGTAAGCAATTTATTAACACAAATATGAGTCACTTTAAGCAAATTGTATGAATAAAAGTTGAGAGTTGATGTTGCACTTTATACTATACGCTAATTCTAACGTCAAAAAAATAGGACATTGGGCGGAGAAGAGAAGAACTGACATAAGGGAACAAAGCTGAATAAATTTGGAGAAAAAAGGATTTACACTTATTGTAAGCTCCATGTTTAATAGGATCAGTCTCACATCACATGGTAGAGAGCTGAGCCAAATTCTCTGTTGTGCCTTATGCTAATCTGAAAGCGCTGTCCACAGCAGGTGTTCCTCTTGCTCTAATCTAATAAAAATCTACAATGCTAAGGTGTACATCCTCCCCTTACTGACCTGCAGTTTACAGCCTGAAGTGAACAAGCATTAGCCAATGAACTGCTTTAATCCCCTCGATACACGACAACGTTCTTGTCCGTCTCATACACCTTGATCTCATAGAGCATGTTAGGTGGAAGGAGATTGATCATGTTGTCCCAGATAAACACTGCAAGGTTTTCAGTTGTGCTGCACAACAAGAGAAAGGTGGGGTGTTAGTAAAGGTGTAGGTACACTTACTGGTCCCTTTAATAGAAACAGCTGCACTCTAGCACATTCATGCAATTATCCGGTCAATCATGTGGCAGACGTTCAATGCATAAGTTCATGCAGATACAGCATCAGAATGTGAATCTGAGGCTAGAGTGAGTGCAATGACCAAACTAAATACTTGAAGGATTTTTTTCCAATGGGCGACAGGAGTGGACATCGACGTGGTCTTCTGCTGTTGTAGCCACATTTGATGTTTGTGTTGTTGGATGATTTTATGCTAACCATGGATAAAGTGTGTGATTATTTGTGTTACATTAGCCTAATCTTGACACTGACCCCTAACATTAAACACTCACAGGATATTATTTGTCTATTTTTCTTCACACGATTCTGTTGTGTGTGAAGACCAACAGTGTCTTAAATGAACAAACCCAAACCAGACCCCTTTGCATCAACAACCAAGCAAAGTAATTGAAATCACATTTCTACCTCATTCTGATGTTTGATGTGGACATTACCTGAAGCTCTTGACCCTTATCTGAATGGTTTTGCTGCCACATGATTGGAAAATCATAAGCTTGAATGCAAAAATGTTTCTAATAAAGTGGACTGTGAGAGTATGTACAGCGACACAAAGTAGTACAGTGTATTATTTATACCTGACGGTATTAGCAAAGTACGGCACATCCAGATCCAGGTTTTTGTGGTCAAGTGGTTTCAGGATTCCCTCCTAAAAACAGTTCAGTTTTTATTGTCACCAAATATCACTGCTTCATTCATGCTTTGATTCTTGAATGACCAGAAGAATTTGATTCATTTCTATAATGTTAGCAATGACCGTTAGTTGGCTAGAAGGAAGCACAGGAATATATCAATGCGCTGGTTTCTGTAGTAAAGACTTTCCCAGAGACTTGAGTGAAGGACACACCATAGAAACAGCTTGTCTAATTATTGTAGTGAACATTTCTGTGATGAAACATTTGTTAAACATTTCCAGAAGCAGTTCTTTTAGGTTTTCAAAATGAGCAAGACTCTTCAGATGGATGGTTTTCATAATTTCCAACTTCTTTGTACCTTGACAAGCATGTGTCTTGGTAAATTGGAAATTGATAATCGATAGCGGAACATCAACAGTACAACAGTATGGCGTGTTGTCCTGCCATAGGTTAATTCAAATAATTCTAACTTATTCTAAATTATTGTGTTGTAAGAGGAATAAAACACTTTAGTATATGCTGTTACGGGAAATAATCTACCTCAGGCTGGTATCACATTATTCATTCACTTAGTATCTTATCGCTAATCTTGTACTTTGTCTCAGATAGCTCCTAATTTAGCTTAAAAAATTCTAACAAGGAATCTTATCTTAAGAGTGATTCAGGACCAATCGCAGAGCAAAAGGAAAATCCAACAACTTTTATCTTATAGAGGAGGCGGGGCTAACCCTGTTACTAGGTATGACACATTCTTTTGAAGACTGTGATTGATTTTCAAATTAAAAAATTAATAGACGTGCTTTTAAAACCTGGTCTATTATAAACCTTCACTTTGTTTCTATGTTAAGATATTTGAGACTGTGTAGTGATTACTTTTGTGGCCGATCTTATTAGAGATGGGGTAAAGGGCAGAGAACACCAGGCAGGGACAGGGTATCAACCCAGTACAGGACACAATCACACACTATGGACAATTTACTGTTGATATGTCAATCAACCCACAATGTGTGTCTTTGTACTGGGAAGGAAACCAGATGGAGGAAACCACTGAATGGCATGGAGATCTTGCGGAGATTTCATTTGGTCTCTGAGCTCCAAACAACAATCAAGAACAGACCATGCAGAACATGAGGAGTTAATAGGATACATCCCATGGGAAGCTCTTACCTCTATACACTGTTTAAGATCACTGATGTTCATCACCATTCCTGTGTTTTGGTCAATCTGTATTCAAGAGAAAACACAGATATGCTTTACTTGTATATTTTACTTCTACAGTATATCATACACATGTGCCATGAATATAACATGTGCAATAAATATAAATATTGTCAATTTCAATGTTGTGTATGTATGTTTCTTTGCAAATTCTACATTGCCAAATCTCCTTTCAAGTACAAAATTGCGTACCTTTCCTTGTACTGTAACTTCAACTGCAAAAAAAGCAAAGTACATTTAAGCAGATACATGAAATCTGAAATGAGGTAAAACTGTGGATTCAAATGACGGTTGTTTAATAAATGAGAATAATGTAAGTGATTAACCTTTGTAGTTGTGCCCATGACCATTGGGATTGTTGCATTTTCCAAATATTCTCTTGTTCTCTTCGTCACTCAGTGATTTGCTAAATGCAAGAGAAAAAGAAAGGAAAGCTAGAGTTGGATTCAGTCATTTTTCAGACCCCTCTAAGCAGTGCAGACAGAAAACAAACCTTTTCGACAAATCTAGTGGATTATTAGTATACATCACTTACTGTCCTGCACTCAATAAGATTCTCCAATGTACATCATAACTGTTGTTTATAGAAATTCACAACCAATTACTGATCTCAATTGTTTGTCCTACTGACAAACATCATTGATCATTTTAAACTCATTTTATGGCTATATTTACAATTTGTTATTCCATCTGTAACCATTTCATTCATGTCCATTTCCCAACAACAAGCTAATATATGATAATGCATGCCTCAGGAGAGTAGTGCAGCAAGATATCTCATATTTTCATATTTATTTCAAACTCATATTCACAAATTCAAATTTATAGACAACAATTTTCAACCGGAAAGCAACCAATAATAGCTGCAGTATGCTCTTTGTATAAAATTTTCATTTAAAAAGAGGCTTAATGGTGCTTTTGTTCCATCAAATGCTTTTATTTCAGAAATCCAATTATATAATGATATCATATGTGCCCTCACTGGTATTTTTTGCTCTAATGTTGCAATGTATATGAAGTTTTCCAGTTCTGATGAGGTGATATGATACTTGTTCTTGTTGCTATAGTAACATTATAATTAATGTTAATCTGGTACACATCTTGATACACATCTTGCCACTAAAGGTATGTACTGTTTTTGCTAATAAAATGTATATATGTTTAAGTTTGTAGCAAACGAGTAGGGAAGTAGTCAGATATGCTAACATGTCATGTAACAGAACACTGCTGCCTCGATACACACACACACACACAGTAATTGTAAACACACTCCTTACTGCATTTTCAGCTTTTCTTCATTCATTATTCCTTATAAAATGGATACTATATAATTCAATTCACAATTTCCCTGATTTGCTTTTTAGCCTTTCATTTACAACTCTCTAAAATGAATTTGGCCAAACATAAAGTAACAAAACTCCTCCCTCTCATAAGGTCTTTAAGTCACATGTTCACGTTTACAGTCAGAAAGACTATGAAAATAAGGAAATATTTGGATATATTTGTATATTTAATATATTTATAATAGAGAAATATTATATGGAAATAAAAACCAATCAGATTCGAGCATTCAACATCGCTGAGGCAAATGTAAATTAGTCCATGACACCATTTAGTGACTTGCAGCCTCTTGTTGAGCGTCCGTTACTTGGGAAAGAGTGGACGACTGAAAGAACTACAGCTCCCATGATGCATATGAGTAAAGCAACAAGTTGTTTTTTTAATATCTGTATAGAACAATTATGGTTTCAGTTGCGGTTTTAAAACAGTAATGAAGGATAAATCATCCTGACAGACATGTTTAATCTACCATTCTGGTGTAGCGTATCACAGTAACGTGCTATATAAAAAGCGTCTGATTTAGACTATGCACGCAAGGGAAAGACGACTTTAACATAAAATATCTATATCATTGGATACGTTTTAAATCATCTAATTTATTTTGATTAATCTATTTTCTAAAGGCATGCCAGTGCAGTGTATTGATGTGCATTTACCTGTGCAAGCGATGGCTCGCGCTGAAACTCTCCACTCGTGTAATGTAACAGAAACGCTCTTTTCCACCGCTCACGCGCTTCACATCTGTCTCCATTATTACACACGACTGTGAGAGAGCGATACTGTTATAGACAGCTGGAGAACATCTAATAATACAGAGCAGTTTGTTGAATATGGGGCGGGGCTCTAAATTTCCTTCTTGCCTTCTAAAGCGGTGTTTTCATTGGACCTCGCTCATTATCGTCATCATCAAGGAAGCGCAAGCTCTTATTTTCAACCATTTCATTGGCTGCAGCACAAACCGTCTCATAAAGCTGTAGTAACAAGGTGACAGCACTGGATTAATTTCCACACAAGAAGTAAACGCAAAACTATTATCCCAAAATCGTATTGTGTATATAAAGACTATAATATAACTATTATATATATTATATATAATATATTTAATTAAAGGAATAAGCTACTTACATTCAGAAAATATGAGTGAATTCAGTAATGTGTCATTTATATTGCTTAATAAGTATGGCATGAACGCTAATTTAATGTTAGCTTTCCATTCATGCTCATCTTTATCTTCATGCTTATCAATATCTTTTGATTATTAATCTGTTCTGACTCCATTTAGAGTAATCCATTCATTTAATCTATGCTGTTATTAAACATTTTGGCTTACAAATTGGTTCACAGGCAGTGGGTTACTTGTTGATGTCATCTTCCACAACTGGGAAATCTGCACTCTTGGTGCTTCTTTCTGATGAGAATGGTTTTACTCTGTAAGAATATACAGTTTATTTTCGGTACTAAAACAAGATCAAGGTCTCAGCAAGGCCAACAGCTTCCTACCAGGTTGATATGTATTTATAGGCTATTTCAGGCATACAATCTGGTAACAAGAACTTCTTACAGGTGGAGGCAACCCCACTGACACCACTTACAAAGGACCATGGTGCAACAAAAACACGACACAGTTGTGTGTAACCTAATACAGTGTGAGACAAACGCCAGTGCAAATAGACAATACAAAACACTACAAGACAGATACACAAAACAGCGCCAACCAGTGTGCATTCTGTATATTATCCAAATGTTAAGATATATATACACTCAAAAAAATATTGTGGCCTAACAATTAAGATTTATGTATTTTGATTGCATATAAAATTTCCATCCATTTAGAT
>JAOTRN010000053.1:16056069-16066472 GCA_028566695.1 Bagroides melapterus
TAATATAATATAATATAATATAATATAATATTTGCATTCATATTTGTAAACCTCTCAAATTAATGTAAATCTGTATATAAATTTAATATACATTTACAAATATAGAAAAATATTTTAAAAATAAATAAAAAATACATTTATATAAATATATAAATTTGTATAATATATTATAATAAATATCAAATCAAAAACTGAAATTAAAATAAAGCATTTTGGATTACATTAGACACAGGGGGGTGACATCCATCCATTCTCTACATCATTTATCCTGTCCCAGGAGACTTAAGGCAGGATACACCCTGGACTTGGGCACAATCACACACACTACAGACAATTTAGAGATGCCAATCATTCTAAAGCGCATGTCTGAACTGGGTGAAGAAACCAGAATACCCAGAAAAAACTGCCAAGAGAGCCTGGAAACCACACATAAACACACAGCAGAGACAGGATTCGCCCCCAACGCTGGAGGTGTGGGACAGATGTGTTAACCACCAAGCCACCATGAGCTGGCAGCATATTAAGGAAAAATAATGTGACTAGTATGAAAAACATCACTGTGCCCTCCTTCACAGGTTTTTCACTTAATGCTTGGCTAAGTATGATACAGTATATATCTAAAGGAGAATTTAGATTGCTCTTGTGCTCATCATCATCATCATCATCATTATCATCAAAACACCACCAGTGAATATTTTTTGGAAGAACGGTGTTAATCTCTCGAGTAGCTTCCCAGACACTTATAGAATTTGTGTCTATGTGCATTATAGCTGTTCTTGTGTTTTCTTTTGTTCTTTTGTTCTTGTTTATTTCAAAATGTTTCATAGGTGACAGTTCAGGTGACATCACATGACTAACATATTAATACTACATTTTTTTAGAGTTTAAATCATAAACACACCTCTGCTGTCTGCAGTGAAATATCAGTGTGTAAGTTAGACAGGAGTTGGACCTAATATTTGCTGCCTGTTCACAGCCTAGCAACCGTTTGCTCTCTCTTTAGCCCTTTACCAAATATTTACCCCAAATTTCCACACTGCATCACCGGAAAGTTTTAAATTTGACAAGCGAACAGGCAAGAGCTGGGATTTATCTCCAAAACATCATGTCATCAAAGAAGTGCCTGGATAGAATCGGTTTACCATCGAAAATGTATTTTTTTCTATTTTGCCTTCTAATAAATTGTACTGTTGTAAGAATTTTATTTTATACACAATAAATAAATCTCTCTTTTTTTTGGATGCTGCAATAAATAAATCACATAAATTAAATGCAATTGAAAATAAAAATATGAAAATATATATGATAAATAAATATCTAAAAAACAATGAGTGAAATCGAACTCTTAAAGTGTACAATAAATATTATTTCGTCAAATAAATGGATTTAACCTTTAGTAAAGGTTTTGCACCAGTAAGGAGTGTGCAGGGCGTTCACACTTACCCGTGTGTATGGGAGCAGCAGAAGGAGAGAGAGAAGTTGTATGACACTCTTGTTTTTCAGCCTCGTGGCTGGCTGGAAGAAGATCCGTGTATGCATGTCTCACTGCTCACCTTCAAGGCGTACAGTGCACCTTGACTTCTTACTACATCCCTGAGCCTGTCAATAACTGTTGCTCCTGAGAAAACTTCCTGTTCGACGTATACACTCGATGATGTCAGAGTAGCCTTTATGTACAAAAGTAGCCTTGATGAACAGAAGTATTGTCTAGAAAAAAAGGTAAGATCTTCAGAAGCTTCCTCTACTCCACACTCCTCCAGCACCCCGTCCTCAACTGGGAATGTGTCTTGCTTACTCGCTGGCGTCTCTCCTCCTGGCCCTCCCCAACCACTCAAGATAAGCAAAGAGGTCAACCTACAATGACAGCTTGTTCTGTAGGAAGCATTTTGAAAAAAAAAAGAGTAGAGCAAACCTCTTATCATATGTTACATCTAAATCACATTTCCAGGAGGAGTTTCACATTTTTCAATAACTCTCAGATGTTATGAGTGTTATACCACTGAATCATCGATAGCAGCACAGAGAAGACTGCTTGCACTTTTTCCTAGGGTTTGAACCAAGCGTAATGTAATTGTAATCCAGCTGCTTAACATTCTTAGACTGTTGTTCATTGAGAATTTGCTCTCAAACTCATGGCTGCTACAAGAGCTCATATTTGACCCAGATATTTGTTTCTGTAAAGTGTTTCACCTTTATTATATGCATTAGGAAAGTAAAAGTAATCACCATTGTGTATGTGATATACACACCCAGAAAGACTGCTCAATTCCATTTTATTTGGTCATATACAGTATATATTTGGTCTATCATCCATATACATTTGGTCTATTTTCATGTTTAGATGAATGCAGTTAACAGGACTTTATAAATGGATGCGAACTCTCAGTAAATGTTCTCTGTTATCCACTCAGGTCACATTAGTAAGATCGCATTAATGTGAACCTAATGCCATTTCCCCGATAAGTCAAATACCCACGCCCCCTCCATTTCATCATCAGAATTGCTGGAGCAAAATACATTCATAAACAAAAGATTAAGACATAACCATATTGGCTAATTTGCTTGTTAGTGCATTAGCACCTTGCATGTTTTGCTAATTATGTAAATGAAAATGAGAAAACTCAATTTGCACAGACATGAGGCACTGCAGTAATGGGCAAAAATGGAAAAGCGATTAGCTAATGTGACTGTACGTATTCGTCATTAAAAACCTTTTATCTCGGTTACAGGTGTTTTTCTGTTCATGCCGAGTCGGATCTGATCATCACGCATTTGACCCAACTGAACTTCTGCATGCATTACGTACCTCCTCTTTACGATGTGATTTTGCATTAAAGCTTAATCTAATGTGGTACATGAAGGTAATATAATGAGCCATTAACAAAGTTTATAGTCACAGACTTGTCAGCGAAACACACACACAAACATCATCATTGATTCAGCTTTTCCATACATGGATCACACTGGAAAAGTATCGGCCAAACAAATTCATGTAAAACATTTCTGACTGGATTTGGCTCTCTTATTTTGTTATCCACGACCGCTTTTGCCTCATCCCGTGAGATATCACTCACTCGAAGGTTCTCGATAAAGTTTGGTCTCCAGGTGATTCGGGACGTCCTTGCTTGCGCTTCCTGCTTGGTAGCCTCCATAAGATTTGCTTTTCTATTTGTTTAAACCATGTTTATCATATGAATTGGGACAACCATTTAGGCTGTAAATATTTTTCCATTCTTCAGCTATCAGGTCTGGGTGAGTCCGTTTCTACTGCAGCCTCAGATTCCTGTTCTGCAAATAAAGGAGCAGAACCTGCCATAGTTTGGCCATTATCCTCTGACCTCTTTTTTTGCCAAGAAGGCATTTCCACCTGCTGTGTTGGATAATTTTATTTATTTTTTCTACATAATTATCTCAATGCCACAGCTAGGGTTCGATTCCCAGGTAGATTCCCTTAGATGCTGAGGGGTTAACTCTCAGTGCCAGTCCCAAGCCTATATATACAGTATATAGGCCATCTGGGGTAAAGCCTGTCCAAAATCAGACCTGCAGATCAGTTGGTCCGCTGCTGTGACCCTGAACAGGGAGCAGCCGAAGGACAACAACAGCAAAACTGTATCAATTTTAAAGACAGTTCTATAAAATACTCATACTAGCCAGTCTTAATTTTTTTTCCTATTCTAGTGTGTGATAATAATGCAATTTCACAAAGGTTGACGTTATCTCAGATCTCTCTGAACATTTGTTCTGTGCACTTCGACTTCCCACCAACCAGATCTGAATCCAAAAGAGGAATCGTTTTATGATGTGATGAAATAATTCCTATTCTTTTATTTCGGACTAATCACCTGTCATCGGGTCTTTTCTAGCAAAATAACTCCAGGATACTTAGGCTACAGCAGTGAGGGGATTAATGATAAATTACTGACTATTTTGTATTACGTTGTGATCTAGATACATGCAAGAACGTCACCATGACTTGCAAATTAAAGTCATGATATACTGTACGTAAGATGGTCGTTAAGCAGTGTACATTTATGATAATTCAGTAGAAAAGATGAAGAAGTTTTTTACAGTGATTTAAAGCATGTTTGCACAGTTCATCATTGTCTTTGGGAATGAAAATGTCTGCTTTCCTAAACATTGGTAAATTATACATTGGATCAACATCCTCTCCATTTGATTTAAACACATACTAGAAATATAACCTAAAATAACAGCACACTTACAGTGTCTTTGCCTGTTTTCAAGAGACTTAAGAAATTTCCCATGCCTTCTCTCTCTGGGGTCAAGATGTGTAACGGATACACAAAGCAGAACAGAGAGAACGCAATTGCAGAAATTTGTGTGGAAGCCAAAGTCTGTAAAACATTTTGTCCAGTAAGTGTCGTGCGCCAATTTGTAGAAAATGTCATAACGCAACCAAATGAAATGATGCTATAGCGATGAGTAGCGTATTTTCTTCATTTGAATCTTCGGAACTTTATTTTATTGGAACACAGCCGGTGTGACGACTACATAAACATAGGTTTAATCTCTTTATCCCTTTATTTAATCATATTTTTAATATCTAGCTAGGATTCTTAGGGTTGTTAGCAATATCAAAATACATTTATTCACACAGCCTGTGTGTCATTGCGGAAATTCATCCGAGCTACTCTCACTGCTTGCTCAGAGGATTGAAGATTGCATTATATCATATTTTGGGAAAGTGACAGTCTGTTTAGCGATGACTTCATCAGCACAGGAGCTTGTTCTGATTATGACGCTTGGGTCAGTGTTTTCTGACTGGCAAAGTGCTTAAAATAATAATAAAAAAAAACAATTTTTATCCAACAACAAGCAATAATATTTCTGATGTATTTTTCGATCATGATCTGGTCTCGGTTGCTGTGTCTGAGAGGGGAAAAAACCTAACTAGGTACTGTTATTCTCAAAAAAAACTTAGGTAATAAATAGATTAATAGAGTGGGGAAAAAGGTAATGTAGAAATGATGAAAGAAAGGAAGAAACAGAAACACAAACTGATCTGAATTGAAAGAAATCTGCTAAGAAATCTGTAAAATTCAGTGAACTTGTATTAATATGGAAATTACTTTTAGTGCATGTTTTAATACCATGCTGTGGCAATTCTACATCCTGTAAATACTACAAATCAGTACACGAGAGCCTGATATTTAGGTTGCACCTCGTTGTTTACATTACCCCACAGTGCCTCACTACCTCACAACGTTTTACACGTTTGATAAACACATGGCTGCGCATGGGGAGGAGTCATACAGCATGTTTATGACCAGCTGTAAATGGGTCTGAGTATGTTTGGTAAATCAGACAGGTGGTATCTAGGAAATTTAAACAAGCTGCTGGTCGGACACGTAAACTGTTTGGTTTAATCAAACATTAAGATGTGGTATGCATGTTTCTCTTGCAAATTTCAGCTTTTTTTTTTTTTTTACGTATAAACAATTTATAACAAATTATTATCCTTATCAAAGACACCCAGTGTATATAGAAAAAATGTTTGCACTTGGAAAAAAAAAAGTAAAGAACCATTAAACTATTAAGTTCCTTACAATTTTACTTTTACTTTAAAAATGACATTTATTAAAAGATTTTACTTTATTTATTGTCAGTTTACTACCGTTAGATAGTTCATCAGTTGATGTAAGAAAACATTACACTATGCTACAACACTAGCAGTTTGGCAGCACTAAAAATAGCACAGCGTGACCTCAAGGTTCAAAAGTCCATCAGATCTTTAAAAATCGGTAAGAAAATGTAAAAACTCTTCATCTCCTACAGTTGGATAGAGGATATAGTTGATAAAATGTACCTGAAAATTTGGTAATAAAATCCTTTGTATGGCAGTTGTTGAGGAGAACTTTGTAGATTGTCTTATTGTGGTGTCCATCCAGGATTTCTGGTTTTCTCCCACCTCCCAAAAATCTGCTGCTAGGTGGACAGACTATTCTAAATCACCATTAGGTGCAGAATGAAGGATGAACTGGTGTCCCATCCAGGGTGCATTACCATCTGGCACTCAGTGTTTCCAGGACATAATAAAGTGCTTAATGGATGATCAAACTAGACATTAACGATAAACACAATACATAATAACAAATGTTAAGTGATGCAAATGTTAAGTCTTTGCAAAATTCTGTGGAATGTTCTGGATTATATAAAGCATTTTCTGTGAGAAACTTTAAAAGTATTTTGTTTTCTCAGAAGGCAGAACAGTACAGACCAAAGCACTCAGTCCTCAAGTATTTTGTCAGTGATTAAAATTATGTGCAATGTGTTGAAAAAACTGTCAAAAACTGTTTATCAGCATTCTATCTTTCTTTTAAATTCCGCTCATTAATACAACACATTTGTCTTACATAATACTGGTCAAGCCATGCACAAAATGTACCTAGCCTACCTAATGTACCTTTACAGACTGAAAAGCTATTTGAAATCATGACAGCACTAAGCTCTTGCGTGATCTGTATATTGGTTCTGGTTGGAACAGATTTGCTTGAGCGCACAGAGCGTGCTCATTCCTTCTTATAAACAGGCGAAGCAGCACACGGATGCTCAGGACACTTGCATGACTCCAGGGTCTGTTTACATTCTGGGGAGTGCAGGAGAGCCACTCAGCAAGCCCTGTGGCTGTGCACATCCAGGAAGACCAGGAAAAACAAACAGGCCTCTGAACACCCTGTCCAATCTCGGTCAACAACGCACACCAGAAGCTGAGGACGTAGGTGAATCTTCTTCTGTTCACCTTATCGTGTTACCGAAGACGCCACCACAGGCGTTTCCTAGAAGCGACAGGAAGGTTGCAGATTTTCATTTTATTTCGCTCCTCAGCCAAACGCCGTAATAAAAGGGTTGACAGGAAGACTGTGGCATTCTGTTTGGAAGCCGGTTTTAGCGGTTGACAAACCGAGTCATTCAGGTGGAATTACCCAGCGATGACACTGCTTTCACCTCTGCACAATCTCATTAGCAGGAAGTCTTTCTGTCCCTGCGGGCGACAATATGCTCTCCGAGTGCAATCAGCTCTCTATGCCTTTCACATCACAACGACAGGCGCCCTCACCGTTAACACATAAACAGAGCCGAGATTGATTTCTCTCTAGACGTATTGTCATTTTATTATTCACTCAGTCCATATTTATTTGTTGCTGTCCCATGACGTACATGATGGAACATTTCTGAGAAAGTTATTTATTAGGTTTTGCTGTTGCATCAAATACAGAATATTGAGAATCTAAAAGTAGAACTCTACATTTAGAAGGTTTCTTCACATTTCTGAGCATCACAGATCTGTCATGTTTTACTCCAGAGACCTGATAACCATCAACTCAGTATGACCTCATACCTCGTCTCATCTGACAGAGCTGAAAAAAACAGAAACGGGTTTCGGTGTATTTGCTGTTTGTGGACATGATGAACAAAGTACACACGGCTGAAGAAATTGAGAATTTGTTCTACAAGTTGATAGACTCTATATTTGGACTGTCTCACATACATATTAAAGCCAGATGTCTAAACACTGCATGTGAACGGCCGGGCTTTTTCCACATCCATGTACTTTTTATCCCTCTATGGTAATGGTACGGTTAAATAGTAAAGCACAGCAATTCGGTCTTGGGGTTGATTATTAATAAAGTTTCCTGAGTGGAAGCTTTATCACAGGATGATATATTTATTCAGTGGTGGACAGTAAACCATCAATTAATGTGGCAATGGCTCCAAATGAAAGCTTTTGACCATGTAATTGGATTATTTATCAACAGAAGACTAAATGACCAATGGTTGTTTATATCCCTGGGCTTGCTACAGAGGTCAAAAGGGAAGCTAGGGTTAGCAGCTACAAGGACACAGTATGTGGCCTGCAGCAGTGGAAGAGGCACTCATTACAGGATAATGGTTTCTATTTTTTTTTAGATCAAAGCATTTTATATCTTTGATGCCCCCTAAGTTTGATATCTTAAATCTTTTCCCACCAGACAGAAAGGTATGAAAGAAGTAACTGATACAAATTCCCCAGTAGAAGGAAATATGGTATGTTTAGCATAAAATAACAGTTGAGTTCATCAGTGAAGCAGCGCCAAATTAATCTAAAATGTTCTGTCTGTGATAAACATCTGATGCCTAGCAATGAGAAGAAATATACGTCCCGTGAGGACTGCAAAGGATTTTATGAAGTAATAGATCATAAGGCTGAATGCCATAGGATTAATTCCTGGAAGCTGCTGCAGGTCTCCGTGAGAGAAAGCAGAAGACATTCTGCTCCACAGCTCCGACCGGCCTCGATTACATGCATACAGAATTCTTAAATCTCCACAGCCAAGGAAGGAAACGAAACACAGTGACATAATGTACAGCTAGCATTTCAGTACCTGGATTGCTACTAAACCCAGTCATGACAATGAGTGTCAGTATTTCTTCACATCTGACTGTTGTCTGCTTTTATTAAACATTCGCTGGTAAGTATTTTTGTCAGTGATTTTAATTTTTGTACATACAAATATCTAGTCTGTTTCATTTCTGAAATGATTAAGCATGGAATATGTTCCTGTTTCAAAATCAAAAGAACTTCCACCTCCTTCGTCCTGTGTTTCCTCATGGACTGTGGATGATCGATGAAACACTCAAAAGAGTGCAAGTCATACAAAATCAACACAGAACCTGCATCTCCTCAAAAATGCAGGCAATGTTTGCCGGTGCATAAACAACATAAATTAAGTCTTTGTCTATTGGGCTGAATCCAAGCATAAGAGATTCACAGAGTTCACTGAGTCACTCCCACCATGACCAAATTTGGCTACATGTGTCACGTTGTCTTTCACTTGGCAAACAGGAAGGGGAACCTTGATCAAACTCACTGCCGGTGGCACTAATGCTTCCTGCAAAACCTGCCTGTATAATGTAAACAAAAAATATTCATGTCAACGAATAATACCAGGCTGCACAACTATGGATTTGAACTGTGTATCCAGAGTGCAGTGTAGTTTGCAAGGTTTCCTATTCTTATATTTTTGTATTCTTGTTTTTATACATTATACAGTTTTTTTGTTTATTTGTTATTTCTATTTGATTTTTATTTTATTCTGGCTGCTGTAACATCGGCATTTCCCCACTGTGGGGAAATGATAAATAAAGGTTTATCTTATCTTATCTCTTATCTTATTCACACAAACCCACTTAGGCTTGTCATTAACATGTGAGGCTTGACTCACCGAGGAAGAGTTTGGCTTTCTCGGGATTATGTCATGGCAAGGAAAGTCAGAAAGATCAGTGAACAAATGTGACATAAACCGAGGGAAAGTTAAAGGCCACTGAGGCAAATGCATTCATGTTACTAATGTGATGGTGTGCAGATGTGAGCCACAGTGAACTCCTAACCACACACACACACACACACACACACACACATACACATAGTTATTGAATAATATCTTACTAGAACACACCCTAAACTCTCTTTCAGATGGCTGGGTAAAAAAAAAAAGAGGATAAAAATAAACACTGAAGTCCTTCTGAATCAAAAAGTAAATACTGTATGTTGTTGCCCATCCATAAAATTAGATTAGTAGGCTAAGGTGTTGGACTACATATTGAAAGGTTTTGAGTCTCAATTCCAGGTCCACCAAGCTGCCCCTGCTGGTCTCCTGAGTAAGGCTCCTGACCCTCAATTGCTCAGTTGGAAGAAATGAGATAAAAATGTATTTTGCTCTGATTAAGGGCTTCTGCAATATGCTGTAAATGAAATATATCAGTTGAACTTCCTGAAGAAACTATTATTTCAGACTAATTTCAATAATAACTAATGGTGTCGGACTACCTTCACATCTGTACAGCTGCTCTATCGTTGCTCAGGTACTACTGTTCATTGTGTATAGTGTACATACCTAATGTATAAACTTTATACACATCCTGTACAGAGATGCAGGATGTTTTAAAATAAAACTACTTCATCAGCTGTGTAAGTGCACCTGAGGCTTATCCGCCTGGGTGCAGCTTTTCATACCAATCAAGCAGGAGTCACATCTGATTCCTCCTGTTTAATCAGTTCATCATGGCTTTCAATAGACTCAGGTGTGGCTTCTGCTTAGCTGATGGATGAAAATCTGCACCAACAGACTGGACACCCCTGTTGTAGGAGGTGAAACCATTTATTAGATTTTACAGATGTTGAATGGCAAATTGATATCACTGGAATTTCTTCTTCTCTTTTATTTTAGTCTTGAATTGGCGGTGCATTCTTTTCATGATTTATTTTAATATTTGTATTCAAAGTTTATTTGAGTTTTTGTGCTTCTCATACAAATGCCTACTATAGATAGATAGATAGATAGATAGATAGATAGATAGATAGATAGATAGATAGGTGTTGTTATCTCCCCTCGCAAATG
>JAOTRN010000053.1:16138031-16154844 GCA_028566695.1 Bagroides melapterus
GAATTAACACACTAACGGCGACGAATTAACGTTAACATTAAATAAGGCAAACGTTATGCAACACATTTTCAGCTGAATCAAGACTGATGATGAATTAACAGTGTTGCGTTGCCATTAACGTGCTGAAAATGAACAGTGCTGAATTAACTTTATACTACTGAACTAACCCCAGCACCGCTGAACTAATCTTATAGCGTTCAACACCAGCAGAGCTGCATCAACATCATAATGTTGATGCAGTACAGCAGTGCCGCACGCCAAATCAACATTATAGCACCGAACTAACAAAAGACAGGTTCAAGTTAACATTATAGTGAACGAACCTGATTCGACGAAGTGCTGAATTAACACCAATAGCGACTGACATTGCTGAATACATATTTTCACCTGAACATTTACATTGCAAAAATGAACACCGTTACTGAACAAACACCTATACTACTAACTTAACACTAGTTATGCCTCATTAACATGTACAATGCTGAATTAACTTCTTCGAAGATCATTAACGACGCACAGTTTTGTAGCCACGAATGAACATATAGACACATATACAGTAATACCAGCAGGGTTCCTAGATATTTCCTAGACCTTCTAACCTCAGACGATTATTTTTCTCCTGGACGATACTCAAATCTCAGATTCTCCACTGATCCCTTATAGAGTCCCAAAGCATAAGACAACAACGTATTTCTTAAACTGTGAGGCTAATTAATCGCTAAAAAAGAATCCCACCTGTTTAAGTAAACATAGCCACATAAAGCCAGTGGCATGTTTTACTGGTCCAACATTTAATTCTGCTACATAAAACACAGAAATAATTCGGATTTGTTTGTTTGTTTGTTGACCACAGTGATGGGAATGATGCAGATTTATTAAACTACTTCAAAAGTCTATGATATTAATAGTCACTTGGAAGATCTAGAGGAGAGTTCCTGCTTTCTTAAATGTTGTCACTCCTTGGACTTTCCATCTGTGTGCTGTAATTCTGACATGCATTTGTTATCAGAATTCATTATCATGGTCGCTTGCTGGTACTAAAAAAAAAAAAAAAACGATAGCCTTCACAGAACTTAATCATAATATCTATAATCTGTGCTGTTTAGGATTGACTATATATTCTCATATATAATATATACATAATACATTGCATGGCCACATCTGCTGTATGTGGTGATTTATTTTTTGTTTCCATTCTCAGGGACCAGCTGTGATCACACCAGGGTCAAAAGGTCACGTATCCACTTCTTAATAGTAATGATGCTATATAAACTGCGATATCACACACACAGCATTTTATCGGGCTTCTTATATTGTATCACGTTTTATTTGTACATTTAGTGACGCTTCGATGGAATATAAAATCTATAGGCAAAAATTTTCAGACGGCCGTTAGCGCACAATCCATTGGGAATGTGATTATTTTTTAAAAGGAAAGATATGGTGTTTGAAAACATATTCCTTTTTACGATTTTTCAGGAATATCGTCCGTTCTTTTGAGTGCACGGCTGAAGATTAGGAACCTGACATGCTTGGAGGTGAATGATCACCAATTACCTGTTATAAGCACCGAGCAGCAGCTGTTTTTGGTTTTTCTGTTTTTTTTTTTTGCCTTATTAAGGATTTTTTGTTACACCAGCTCAAACTGCAGCTGACCTTTGCGCAAAATGAATTTTCCTGTTTATTTTATCAATGAAAGTAGTTTCCAAGGATCGTGAAACAAGGTCAGCTGAGCGGTCGGGTGTCTTTTGTGTGCATTACAAGAGCAGATTGTCGGATGATGAAGTATCCGTCTATAAAAGCGTGACCCTGAGGTCAGGGCCAGTGAGTGGCACAGGTGATTTATTTCCTACTAAGGCCAAAGCAATGTTTTTATGAAACCCTAATGAGCACTAAGGCTTTATTTGTGCTGCATCATATTGTGCTTGTGCGCTCCACGTCTTAAGGTAACTGCGGCCGTCATCCTTACCGCTGATGAGCTCCTTCTGCAGAAGCTACACATGATGCAAGGTAACACTCCTTTCCCAAGTGTTCCCAGGGCTGGTGTATGCGCCAGTAGGCAACAAGATTACGGCTGCAGACAGTTAATCTTGTGAAAGATGGGGCTGTCCAACAGTAGAATAGAAGGTGCAGCGAGTGTTACATTTCAATTAGAACTTTTTCTGTACTCAGCCCACGCATTTTGCTTTAAGCAGTCTTCTTATTAAAGAAGAATTCTGCACTTCGTGCCACGCATCGCATTATCTCAGCCATTTGAGATGGGATTAAAACAACATAGAGCTGTAAAAATAAGATAAGACAATTTATGCAGACTGTTTTTTAGCTTTTGGTAAATACCATCAGAATTCTCATAAGAAATAGGGAAGGATCTTAAGGAGAAATAGCTCTAATTAGGCAACGCGCGATATATAAAACTCAGCAATAAGCGGAGATGCGCACGTCTTAGTCTTTCATGAATATTTAAGACCATTGATGCATTACTGAGTGTCTTCTGTGTTTGTTTGTTTGTTTGTTTTTCTTTTCTTTTTTTTTTGCAGAATATTTGTGTTTGAGTTAATGCTTTAGGGCAGAAGGAGCTGCATGTGTGAGGAAGGAGATATACAGAGAAATAATACTGTTTAAATAGCTGGGAAAAAAAATCTTCTAGCTTGCCCTGATGAGTAAGAAACTGTGAGAGAAATTCTAGCAAATGTCTAAGTAAAGAAATTCTGCAAAGAATTAAAAGAAAAGAAAAGAACACTTTACATATACAACATTGACTACAGAGATCAGTGAAGAGAAATAAATGTAATCAAATCAATATATAGTGGTGTTTTTTTTTTTAAGCATCTTAGAGATCTGCCACGGTTCTTCAGGAGACTCTTACATCTGTTCCTGCAGATAAAATCAGGCAGCCTTCAGTATATTAGATTTAAATATAGTTTTAATCTGAAAAGTAATCTCCTGTTTCTTAAAGAAAATAGTGGCAGATCTCTAAGATGCTTAAAAAAACATTAAATATTGATTTGATTTCATTTAATTCTCTTCTCTGATCTCTGTGGTAAATGTTGTATAGGTGAAATGTTTTTTTGTTGTTGTTGTTGTTTTTTAAATATTTATATATAACATTTACTATTTTAATTTGCAAATTACATTTTTAATTTTAATTAACTGGATGGACCTTGACTCAGACAGGGATAAGGATCTTCCTGAAGATGAATGAATGAAAATTCGAGTGCCTAAGACTTTCTATACGGTCCTGTAATTTTAACGAATTAAATAAGAAATGTCACGAGGCAGGATTTACGGCCTTTTGAAACGTGTGTGGTCTGCGCAATAAATCATACTTCCTTTTAATTTCCCTCATTACGCTATGGTAGATTGCATTGACGTAGCTGTAACTTTTATAGGACAGACTTCCAGGAAGAGGCCACGCTGTAAAATGACTGGCTGTGAAAAGAAATGCTACGTTATTTTCATTATCTCATTGTTATGGATTTCACACGTTGAGTCAGAAGCTTGATTATTGTTAAGACAAGTGTATTAATGTATACTTACAGATCATCTTTGCTACCAGTATAGCAACCTAAGACCATAATACTCATTGGACATTATTTATGAGTATTAAACACTAGTAAACATTTTGTCTAGACGCCTTGCCAAGTACAGTGAAGTTGTAGGGAAGTACACTAGATGCCAGATATGATTCATACACAAGTAATTATACTAATTACGCACTATTAAAGTAACTATTATTACTATTAGTAAATAAAGTAACCAAATCCTATATAGTGTAATTACAGAGTAATGTAGAATAAACTATATTAATCTATAGTGTATATAATGAATCTACAGTACAGTGGTCCCCAACCACTGGGCCATTTGGTACCGGGCCACACAGATAGAATAAATAATTTCTTTAATTTCTGTTATATACACAGTCAAACAGCGAAATATATTTTATTTTGTGAAAAAAAGATTTCTTTTTTTTTTTTTTTTTTAATTTTGGAGAAAAACAAGTCATCATAAAGTCCTCATTTAAACAAGTCCTCATAAAGGGTTAGAAATTTTTATTTATTTATTTATTTTATTTATAAGTTTTAGAAACCGTATTCTCTTTTAATAACATCCGTCTGTTCCTCTTGACACGCTTGACACTTACCCTTTCCAAAAATCAAGCCTACGAACTAGCTAAAATGAATAAAAATGAACGTCTTTGGAGAGCTAAGGCCCGACGATGAGACAGAAGAAGAGCCTACAAGTGCCAAGAAAAAGAAAGCTACGTTTAAGAGAAAATATCAGGAGCAGTACTTAAAATTCTTCTGACAGATGATTCTGATGCACCAAGACCTCTCTGCATGATATGTAGTGTCATATGAGGCAATAAAACCTTTAACACATGGAGACCAAGTATCATGAATTAAAAGAAACCCTTTGGAGATTTTTTAAAGAAGAATTTTCAAACTAGAAGGACAGCAGCAATTATTAAAGGTCACCACATCCAGGTAATTATGTCTTGAAACCTGTCCGTGATGCACAAAAGGTTGCGGATTTAGGCTGCTATAGTAACTATAGACAATAGAAGGAAGTATTATAGTAAATAAATAAAATATACACTATAAACGTAACTACTACGGTAACTACACCCTATAAGAGTAACTATTATAATAACTATAGTTTTAGTTTTTACTTTTAGAGATACATGTAATAAGGGAATGTAATTTGTTTGAAATAAATGAATTATTCAGGTCCACATTAAATTATTAATTTTAAGTCATTTTAAATGTTATGGTTTTTTTTTTTTTTTTACCTCAGTGAGAGCTTAAAGTATAAATTCAATATGTACACCGTTAAAGTATACTCGATTTAGTGTATATAAAGCTAACATACTAATGTAAAAAATTCTTATTTATAAACTTTTTTCTCCTATATTTATTTTTTAATTGTATGTATTGGTATTTGTAGTTAACATTCACGTGAGTGTCAGTGGCAGTGCTGTAACTTTCAGAAGTAAAGCTGTGACTTAATAGACCTCATCTATCAAGGCTTTTTTGTTTCTTGGCAACATGACAACCTTTTTTTTTTTTTTGGTTTGTTAAGAGGAAACGTCCGTCTTAAAAGATAGCACAAATAAAGGTTCGATCCACAACACTGAATCTAATAAAGCAACAATATTTATGACTTGTCATTCTTTAATAAATTAAATGAATTATAATCTTGACAAGCTGCATGGTATGCGACGCTTCCGGAGATGCTGTTGGCATCATCTTGGTATCAATTACTTTAACGTTACAGCACACCCTGTTGTGCTTTATGACTTTCTTATTTAATGCACATGGATTTTAATAAGACATGGAATTTTAATAAGATCTGAAATGGTATCTTACGTAGTTTATATAGAGAGCCGTTTGTAAGTTAACACGTTACGTAGAGTTTATTTTCAGTCACAGCTGATGCTCATGAGAACATGATATGAATCAATCAGTCTCGCAGGACTGGCTGCTTGGATTTATTGTATTTCTCTAGCAGCACTGCCTTTATTTCAGCTCTTTGGGTCAGTGCTACATTGCCTTTGTTCAGTTCTGGATCTCTTCTTTGTGTTGTATTCCTGCTGCTAGTCTGACGGCCAGACGGTGGGCTAATTGTTTAGGGCGATGCTAATCAGCTGCACCACCAACATGACATGACATCTTCATTTTCCAGTCAGATGTAATTAAGTTATTTACACCCGGTTAAAGCTCAAAGCTCAACAAAACAAATTAAAAGACAAGAACGATCTGCGATCCCACTTAACAACAGCCCGGTCTTACACCTCGCCTCAAATTGCATCCGGGGATAAAGAGAATTGAGAGCTGAGGCTTCCCAGGCAGTTCCAGATACACGAGTACCATAAATTAACATAATCCCTTTGTGCAAGTGTGTTTTCTCAGCCCATCTCCCCACTTCAGTGAGGTTTAGCCACAAAAAAACAAGTTCATGTGGTCGGATCAGCGAGAGCGAGACAGAGATTACTACCTGCAGAAAGGCTGACCTGATTACTCCATCCACAACGTGCCTTGTATCGTTGTTTAATAAGACTGCTGTAAATTGTGGGGATTATGGATCACTTTAGCAGGGGTTACAGAGGTGCCGTGGGGTGAAACATGATAAAATGTGGCTAATCCCTAGCAAATCTGCCTACGTTTGTTCCTGGGATTAGCGAGTTTTCAGATAAGGGCTGGTAGTCTGTTGCATTCACCTTCCATGTGGCTCTTAATATCCTGCGCTAAACCATTTCCTGTGTCCTCCTTTTTGGTTTTGCCGTGTCTTACGGTTCATATAAACAATGTGAGAATCTTTAAATACCATGACACGACTCTTCTAAAGTAAGTACGGACTTGAGTTTATTCAGGAAGTTAAATAAATCATCCATTATTTTACTAAGAGAAATGCATTATTTTCTTCAAATAATAAATTATACCTAAAGAGAAATACATGTCTGATTGGTTGTATGGATTATCTAATGGAGGTAAAATATAAGGATTAATTCTACTTCTTTGGATGAACACATATTCTGATCTGTGAGCATATTTATTGAGCCCATCCTGCACTCACGCTAGCTTTTAGTGAAAGAGAAAGAGGGGAATATTGGTTTGTGGTGAAATAATAAACCTACGCAACAGCGATGCATTACCGAGAGCAGAGGAAGCAGCACCAACATCAGACTTCAGATCAAATGCATTGTGTCTTTGTTACAATCAATTCAAAGGTACACTTGAACTGTGCATTTATGCCCCACTGGCCCTGACCACAAAATGGAGATGATGCCATTGCATTAGATGGCCAGGGATATTGGCAGACTTGCAATAGATCATCAAAATATCTTGATGCCCCATCAGGGATGTGAACCACCAGCTTTCTTATCACTAATGTATGAGTTGTCTCTAGTGAGACGTGGCCCAGAAGAAAGCCTAATGCACTTTTGTTCATGGCATGTTGGATCGGCGAGCTAGGTTGTAGAACATTCCTAAAAAAAAAACGGTTTTAAACAGAAGATCAAGACAATTTTGTTAAGACGTTTGGACACCCAGGCCTTTATCTCAAATAGCTCATTTATAAAGGGTTGTTTAATTGGTGCTACTCTTCTGTTGCCCTCTGACAGGATAGCTTTAGGCTGATGACCCTTTTCATTTAGATTGTCTCAGGGGTGATGGAGTCATTGTTTTTAATGGATGTGAGCAACACCCAGGTCACATGGCTGGAGGTAAACATGCCTCATTGTGTTTACTTTTACGATACTGATTTATGTAAAGCAAAAGCATGACGGAGCCAGTCGATTTTTCTCCTTACTCCAGTCTTATGCTGATTAAATCTTATTAAATCTTTGCTTACAGTATGGCAGAATTGCTGCTTTTCATCACTTTTTTGTATTCATCTTGTCACATATTCCCAATTAATGCCTATCAAACCTAGTCTAGGCTTAAATTCATTCCTGCTAGGATTCCCTCAAATCTCACCCCCACTCCATCCCCATATCTCCACCCATTTCTCCTGTCTGTATATAAGCACGTGTGTGCAGACCAGATGTAGCTGCAATATTCCCTCTGAGACTAAAGCACCATCTGACTGAGCTGTGACATATGCTGTCTGACCCTAATGGACATCAGACGTCTCCCCATTAACCAAACATTATTGATAAAAGCTCAGGCAGCTATTTGATCATCCCATTCTGTGTTATGTTTTATTTCTCTTTCGTAAATGACGTTGTCCGATGGAATCAAAGCCAAATCCTGTAAAATTTCACGAACGGAATCTCGATCGTTCATTCTCTCACTACTTCAGTTTACTTCTGATGAATACTTGGAAGTCTCATGATGTATCTGTTACATTTTACAACCCCACAGGCTTGTTCTTCTCAACCAATAGACTACTTGTCTGGTGATGTATGGGTCTGTATATACACACAGGCCTTTAAGCAAAGCCATGACCAGGGCAAGACTGAGGCTTTTTGTTCTCCTGCCCTGTTTCCGAATCATGTTTTTTCATGCTCCAGCCCATAACAAGTTTCGGATCAGCGATTTTGAAAAGAGCGTGAGGCCGTCTGTCGTGTTTCTGTTGTCAGAAAGCTCCACGTGACATGTCATCTTTGCGTAAGAGATTCATTTTTACCATTTGTTCTTTAAACTAAACACAAAGGTGCCTGGTGTTGAGTGCAATTTTTTAATTGTTCTAATATTTGACACAATTGTGTACGCATGGTCTAAAGTGTATCTTTTCACATTTCTTAATTACTTCATGCAACACATTTTATATTGATAACCTGCCGCTCTTTATCCTGCACTCTTTGTATTACAGTATATTAAAGAAAATTACTATTACAAATTCAACACTTATATACCGTTGAACATGTGTGAAATGTTTTCCAGTTAATAATTGCTTAAAAAGGACATAAATCTTTTGGCTTCTTAGTGCTTAGTGTAGTCTGTTGTTCAGCTAAATGGCAGAAATGAACATTTTTACATTACATCATTTGGCAGAAACCCTTAGTCTTTGAATACATTAATTCAGGTTCAGTAGGTTTCAAGACTAAAGATAGAAAGAGCCTAAAACACTGTTCAATTTTTTTTTTAAGGGGGTGGGGGGCATACAAACAGGGAAGAAAGTGCTAGCTCAAGTGTTTTATGAAGAGGTGGGTCTTCAACCAACATTTGAAGCCAGTGGCTCAGCAGTTCGGACCTCTAGAGGAAGTTCGTTCCACCACCTGGGTGTCAGAACAGAAAAGAGTCTTGTTGTATGCCTACCTCTTACCCTGAGAGATGGTGGGACCAGTCGAGCAGTGCTGGTAGATCTGAGGGTGCGAGGAGCAGTGCGAGGAGAGATGAGGGCTTTGAGGTAACAGTGTTTCCTCTATTATCAGGAAACATCCTGAGGAAACAGGAAACAAAGGAGAAAAACTGGGGATAGCATTCTTGACAGACAGACAGAGAGACAGACAGACAGACGGACAGACAGACAGACAGATAGATAGATAGATAGATAGATAGATAGATAGATAGATAGATAGATAGATAGATATACTGTTCTTGTATAGAATTATTATTATTAAATTATTAATGCTATGCAAATGTGTGTATTGTGTACATTATATGTAGAACAATAAGAAATATACAGTGTATGTACAGATAATTTACATAAATGGATGTAAACTAGGGTAAGCAATGAATGTACAGTTACACAGCAAATTTCTGGAGTTGAATATTCTGGAGTTAGACATAAACTTGTGTAAGAGTTCGATTTTGGGAGTTTATTTTCTAACTTAGTCTACAGCCGGTGTTTAAAGTTACTCTAAAGCAGTGTAATATTTTGGGGTTCATGCACTGGGTGTCGAGGAACCTGATTCAGCTCCCCTTGGTGTCGTTTGGTCTACATCTTTCTTGTGCACAGCTGCATTATCTTGGAATTCGTTGTGAGGAAGACTTTTTATATGCTGTAAGGAATTTTTAGATTCCAGATCTGGTTTGGAAGTTGTAGTGGTTACGGTGTTGGATTACTAATCAGAAGGTTGTTAGTTTGAATCCCAGGTCTACTAAGCCTGTCTCTCCTGGTCCCCTGAGCAAGCCTCAGTGGTATCAATATACAACGTTCTGGTTGAGTTTATCTGCCAAGTGCCGTATATCTATTTGTCTTTTATTCCAAAGGTCAGAATTTGCTGTGTATATACAATTAGAATTGAAGGAAAATATGTACCTGGTGTAGCAAGTTAGTGTTGAGGCTTTCCTTTGTATGTGTGTGTGTGTGTGTGTGCGCGTGTGTGTTACACAGCCCTGTGATGCAGCATGAGCAGCAATTCAGAGAGATATTTGTTAGCATGTGTTAGCCTTCACCAGTAGCTTTCATGGGTGGTAGCGGTCATCTGATCAACTAGTAGGTGAGGATTGGTGATAGGGGTTGATTGATTTAAAGAGAAAAAAGATTGTTTTTAAGTATATAAATATACAATATACCTTGTACATTTGATCGAATGAGGTTTTTTTATGCTAACTCATATATTGAAAATTTAATTGTGCCTAAGAAAGAAAAGCAGTAATCTATATCCTGCTTAATCCTGACAAATAAAATACAAACCTGCATAAATTTCACAGAAAACAATCAAAGATATTTTTTTAACAATACATTGCACATTATGTTAGATAACTCTTTTAATCTTATAGTATATAAATATATTCTGTCACGCATGGAGACATATGTACTTGTACTGTATATTGAACCGAACATTAAACTGACGATCGGTTTCTTAATAACTTTATACATTTCTTCAGATTTGCCTTCTCTCAGAATATTGAGGTCATAAATCCGAGACAATGAGATTTCCCCATTATAGTGACAGGACCGGCTGCTTCAGCGAGGCCTCAGAAAGACAGCAATAGATTTTATACATTTTACAAACCATGTCATAGGGAGGAAATTCATTTCAATCTGTAACACATTGGCTTTCTCACTGACTCTGCCTTGGTAAGATATGAGAGCTGTACTGTAGCTTGTGTACTTTGCTGCTCTGCTGAAGGTTTAATCCAACCCAGCTTGTGTGGAAGTTCATCCCCAATAAGGTGGACCCGAATTCTGCATCACTGTTACCGAGGTCCTTGTTTCTGTCCTATATGTCCTGCAAAAATTACCAGAAATACAAAGAACTCTTCCTTTACAGGATGTCAATTAAATACATTCCGTTAAAAGGTAGTTTTTAGAGTCTTAAGTTGTCCTTTGTACTCAAACACACATAAACACACCCCATCTATAGAAACCCACAACTCATATAACTTGACTTTGATCAATTCTGCCAGAATAAATATCTCAGATGTCTGAACTGAAATTGAAACTGAAACTGAATTGTTGAACTGAAATTTAGCATCTTGCTGTTATATATCCAATCTGAGCCAAGATTAGATATCATTGCAGTATTTCTAATACAAATGGTGTGGAAGACGAGATTGGTTTTCTAGTCTAGCCCTAAGAATGGAGTCAATAAGCCCACAGGTTTGAGTAGGTTTGAGCTATTTCACCAGCACAGATTATTCTGTAGATAAGAGGGTCATCATAGGGTCACCAACTCAATCACTCTTCATGAAGTCAATAGCAGCATCCAGCACACGCGCCATATCCCCGAGGGCTGGAAAACTGAATAATAAAACTAGTTTCTCTCTAACCTTGTAAATCATATTAAAAAATCCTGTGTTGCTCTAAGCAGTAACTCAGATATTAAACTCTATACATATACTGTATGTTTATGGCGTAAAGATACGTTCTGAAGGTCATAAAAAGATAACTGCCATTTATATATACAACACAAAACCATAAAAGATATAAAGCATGACACACAACCCAAAACTACATACAGAAACACTCTTTAAGAATGAGACACATTTAAGCGAGGTCTTCCAGCAGACTCATTTTGCCAGAATAAGCTTCGATGACTCTGAGTCCCAGGCTGTGCCCAAGCCCCTTCTGTTTCATTAGCTACTCCTCCCTTTTCACATTAAAGCCCCGATTTAATTTCAGCATGGGGAGAATGAGTCGCTAGCACACCAGCATTCCAGCGGCAGAATCTTTTTTTTTATGGCCTCGAATAGCGAGAGACCTAATGACCCCCTCTAATTACACAAAGTCAATATTGTTGAATTCTAATCCTATTCCGATCTGAACAGAACGAGAAACGGCTGCCGAGCTCCACTGGTTCGGAGCCAGCGCCAAGATGCCGTGATCGCTTTGCCTATGTGTGTATTTTCGTGCTTTGTTATATGCTGGAAATTGCCTCCTATAATTGCCATCATCACACTCACAATAACACGATTCCTATTATCGGTTCTCAGTATTTGTTTTCTTTTTTTCCTCATTGAAGGAATGAGTAATTACTGAAGACCTTAGCACTGGTTCAGGTAGAAGAGATTCGAATGTTTGAACATTTGAGTATTACTGTCTATACCTGTATCTATATCTCTAGATCTATAGCCGTCTAGATCTACTACGTTCATTTAAATTAGGCTACTGGTTGTTTTATATTTTGGGCAATAAATCCAACAAAAAATAATAACTGTCGCTAATTAATATTTACTGATGTAGCTGAGGTTTCAGAGCCAGAATTCACCTACCTTGCTGACAGTGCTAGAATTTCTACTTCTGGTTCTTCCCCAGTGCTTTCCAGTGTTTCTACTCTTTAGTACAGGGATTCTGGATCACTGGGTGTGTGATCTGTGCTGATCTGTGCTGATTTACAAATAGAGTCATGAGAGAAATTCCTCTTCTCATGACAGACATTTGTTCTTTTTCTTTCTACAAATTATTACCAGATATCGCCTGAACTATATTCTACGATTTGGAAATGGTACAAAGATTCGTATTCAAATGACATTAGTTAAAAGTGTAGGACCGAATTTAATTTCATCCATCTATCTGCACTAGTTCCTCAATGAAGTGAGTGACTTCGACTTGAATGGAAACAGAAAAGAAATGAAAATGGAAGACATAATTGAGTATCCATCCATCCATTTTCTGTACTATCTGAGCCTCCTGGCACAGGGTGCAGACACCATGGATGGGGTGCCAATCACACACACACACACTCACACACACACTTTCATACAATCAGCCTACAACACATGTCTCTGGACTGGTGGAGGAAAACCAAACTACCCAGAGGAAACCCCCAAAGCACAGGGAGAACATGCCAACTCAGCATAACACTGTGGAGGGTGGAACGGAACCCCCAAACTTGGAGAGCCATGGACTAAGCCATCTGATTTAGTAACATGCCTATAAAATGACTGTCTTTGAAAATGATGGTCCTCTTTTTGAGATTTGTACTGGTCGTTTATTGTATATTACTAAAATCCATCCATACAAAATGACATTATATGAAGAAATAGATGACAAATGCTACAATAATTCCTTTGGTTATACGCTGAGAAAGAAATAACTTCTAGAGTTTCTGTAGTCAAGACTTGCAGTCCTAGATAGACAGATAGAGACATAGATAGATTACCTCATTGATCACAGAGGAAATTCAAGTAGTGATGTGTAAAAGTTCTCAGGAAAATCTGCAATGGCCCTCTGTCAACAGATTATTCAAAAAAAACACACACACACACAAATACCCATCTGTCTAATACAGCCGTCCTACTCTGACCTGCCACGACCACAATCGGATCCTGTGCTGGATTAATGGAGTGAAAAAAAAAAGCAAATCCCCTTTATTGTGCTATCAGCAGATTTACAAAAGTAATTTGTGCATAAAGATTAGTACATTAGTACAGATTAGTACAAGTATATACACTTGATAACACAGGAAGACTTTTCAGACATTCGCTCTCTTAAATCTCTGTTTCTAGACGAGACAACAAGCTACGTCTCGGAAACACAGTAAAAATCGATTCATATCCAAAAATAATTGTAGGCTGCACTGTATAATATTATGCACAGAAAGTAAAACAAACTGCATCTAGCTTGTGGAAAGGGATAATAACAATTCAAATTAAATGTACAATTTTAGTGTTTAAAATAAATTCCATTATTAATCTGTTTTCTTTTTTCTTTGAGAATTTACTTCTTTATTTACTTCTTACAAGTATTTATATCATAAAGTATTATGTTTTACTGTCTGTAGAGTTTATACTGTAGGGTATGAAGCTCTGACGAATCAGAAATCTACATCATTTATTTCTTTTTATGTTACAAATATTATAAACATCATGCCATTACATTACCATCTTCATCTGCTTATTTAATATTGTCACTAACGAGCCCCGAATCTGAGCGATTCGGTGCAGTAGAGTACTTAATTCAGTCGTCTGACTGTCCGGGAGCAGACATTAAAAGCAAATATGAGGAAGCAGTGGCTCTGTGGGAGGACACCCGGTGGATCCTATCTGTCCAAATGGAGCGATTAGGCCGCCTGTCATCTCTGTCATAATGTCGCCTCATTAAGGCAATTAATCACAGTAATTAGTGCACGATCATTAACGCAGGTCTAATGACACATGCAAGAGTAACAGCGACTTGAATTGCAGCAGCTGCTGTCATAATCGAAATGAATTCTTCAAGGGCTCTTTGTGTTACTCGTGTTAGATACGACAGAGAGAAAACACTCATTACACGTGTGTGTGTGTGTGTGTGTGTGTGTGTGTGTGTGCTGTGGTGGAAAAAATACACCAGGGCCATTTTAAATACTCAGAAATACTCATGATCCTTTAATTCTCACAAAGATGTGGTTTAAAAGGGGAAGGGTGGTGGGTGTTTACAACAAAGATCCTTAGGATTAAGTTGTTAGCTGTGGTTTGAAACTGGAGCGGCTCAGCAACGCTAAAAACCATCGGTCTGCCCCAAACAATCATATTAAAACACTTAAGTGATAGAATACAAATCTATGCCAGGGCTACTGTAAGTACTTAAACAATCAGAAAGAAAAAAAACTGAGAAAAGAAGCGCTGTAGCATTGTCACTGGTTCAGTCTTCAAGGTGGCACATGCAGGCAGGTGTGTAATCTCCCACTGGGCTTGATTTAAGAGCTGAAATTGGATGTTCACATTCCCAGAGCAAAGGAACCATTAGGCTTCCTGCAGCATCACTCCTGTAAATCACTGCGCTGTCAATAAGTGTAGCGCTTACATATTAAAAAAAAAACTGCTCGCATTCTCATATGAGCGCCTGCCGGTGATAAAATCTATCCCTCGGTGGTAGTTTCTGCATTAGTCATTCCTGCACCTCCAGCTCCATCACTCCACACACACAATCATCTACTCAGCGCTTTTTAAGAAGGCTATTTATCCCGGACTGCGTGGCGACTTTGCGGTTCAGATAAAGCACTTGTGCTAGATTGAGGTTTGAAAATGTTTATGTATTAAGGATTATATGAATGATATTATGCAAGCGTCATTACATCATGAGTTAGAGAAGCGTTTGGTTTATGTACTATTACACTGCATCGACGTGGACCGACGAACATTTATGACAAACCAAGATGTTTACCCGGATATATTTTTCTATTAATCGCTCATGAATTTGCAAGACAATCTGTTCTTATCAATGGACTTATTCATTCATTATTCATGGAAAGACTCCGTGATGCTTGTTCGACTCTGTTAGTAAGTGTTAATTCGATACTGTTAAGGATTTTTCTATTCAATACGTTGAATTGAATCCATTAAATATCCAGGACTAGTAAGTCCAGATTTATATTAATTCTATTAACTACATGGATGATGGATGTAACATAAATATATATGACATCTTGAACATAAGTAAATCACTTATGTGCAGTTCTCATAGAAATAAGGGAAAGTTTCATTTGAAACTTGAAACATTCCCAGAAAACCTACGCTTTGTCTAGAAATGTCATCACTGAGATCAGAGTCTGTTTAACAGCTAACATTTAACTGACATTTTAGCTTAAAGTCTCCATGCACTCCCTGGACACACTCGCCTCTGTGGAACGGCTGGAAAATGTGTTGAACAGGAAGGTGATTGAGCTAATTTATGTGTTGCTCAGGAATTCCCTTGTTCTTTAACTCCCACTGACTGTATCTGACTGTAGAAAGGACGTTATTTATATTCACACTTTCTGATGTCACCCAAATGACCATGGGTTCTTGTCTGAGTCTGGTTCCTCTCAAGGTTTCTTCCCCTTCCATCTAAAGGGGGTTTTCCTCACTACAGTCACCTCAAACATGCTCATTAGGGATAAATAAGGGTCCAAATAAAGTTCCATAAATATTTTACTTTCAGTAAAGCAGCTTCGAGACAATGACTCTTGTTTAAAGCGCTCTAGAAACGGAATTGAGTTGAAAAAGTTGCATCATCTCAAATTTCCTGAAGTTCACAGGAAGAAGAAAAGCATTTCCTCGTATTTTGTTTCGTTGTATTTGGTGATATTGACTGAAGTCACTTTTAAACTATAACTAATCTGTTATGTAAATAGTAGGTTGATGGCTAATTAGTAATTGAACATTTAAATCAATCATCAGACTGTCTACCACGTCTTCATGCCGTTATCACGGACACCAGTTAATCATGTTTTGGGTAGTTGCTCATGACTAAAACTGTAAGAGCACAAAGCAGAAGTTGTCATGAAAGAAACCGACACACTGTTGTCTGTGACGGTTAAACATATTTATTAAAATATTTTCTTTGCACACAAATGACCCATCTGCACTTTATTCTCAATACTGTTTTGCCATCAATCCACATTCGTATACATATTTTTAGATTTTCTCTATATTATTTTGCTAAGACAGATCGTTCTATTTCTATTTTACTTTGTCTACCTTAATTCTAATTGATGATTTATTTCTAAGAAGTGATAAACAGCAAGACAATCATGAAACCATCCATATGGTACCCTCACAAACCGTGTCAGTCTAGTTACAGGATAGTATCTGAATGAATAAAATGCTTTAAGTTGAAGATATGAATAATAAAGTGAGATGTTCGTTAAATGATGTCATTCAACGCTGAGAATTTTCTATATAACCTTTGCAAACAGGCCGTACAGATATATGGAATCATCGTGTAGTCCAAAATCTTCGTTCAGACGTCGCACAACGGACGTTGTTTCAGACTCGAATGTTAATGCATACATTGAAGTTATTAGTAAACAGCCATAATTCATGCAGCCTTTAGTTAGAGGATATTGTGAAAGCAGGGTCAGATCCGCCAAGGCTGACTGACCTGATGGATGAAACCCCACGGCGACCAGCTGGACCTCACCATCGAGCCATGCATGCTTCACACTCTGGAATTTACATAACAATAGCACACATCATTCATTAGACCTCAGCAGGGCTCAGTGTGTGTGTCTGTGTGTGTG
>JAOTRN010000053.1:16190061-16200917 GCA_028566695.1 Bagroides melapterus
TGTACACTTTGTACACGCAGAGTTTTTCTACTATATAGAAGTATTTAGAGACACGAGTAAATCAAGGACTGATGCTAAGCATCATATGTTCTGCATGGGTATGGACTGGTTAAACCTTACTCCATATTTGTGCTTAGTTAGCGCTCCTTGTTTGTTTGTTGTATTTGTTTAATTATGTATTTGTGCTCTATACATACATAGTATATAAATATGTCTATTCAAATAATAATTGAAACTTTTAAAACAAATTCATTCATCACTAACACAAAATCTCCTTAAAAATGGTTTTGCTTGTGTAGTGTGTGGTGTTTTTTTTTTTTTTTGTCTTTTTTGTTTTTGTTTAATCAAACAAGCACTTGTCAATTATACAGTGACATGTTACATGGATTTTAAGGTTTGCGTCACAGAGTTTTCACAAATACCTTTGATGTAATCGCTCTGAGGAACTGTTTAAACCCCTGATCTTATTGTACGTTTCTTGTTTTAGACCCAGGAGGGACTGCACACCCTCTCAGCCATGACAGCAGGAATACGCCGCAATTGGATCCAAGCTGTCATGAAAAACGTTCGACCTTCCACAGCGCCCGATGTTGCAAGGTCAGGACGCGTTACGTACGCTGTTGGAAAGGTTTTCTTCTTTCCAACTTCTTTTTGCCGTCATTACAGAGAGAGTACAGAGATTTTTTAGGGTAGCCGTGACAGTCATTCTTAACAGCACTGGTGATGCTGTAGCTGTCATGAGGCTACAAAAGCTGTTTGATTTATGAAGCATGTAAATATTTTTTTTTATTTGTATGACTCCAATTCCAATTCTTTCATGCATTTGTTTTGTTAGTACAATTGTAAAGAGTACACAACTAAAGTCTGTGTATATTGATCAGTCTGACAGATGAACATGGATCCTTTGGCCCCTTGGAGAATCTCACACGGCCAGACATCACTCAAGACTCTCCATCCTCCGAGGCGTCTGTGGAGCGCGAGCCCAGGAAGAGCCGTGCACGCGAGCGGCGGCGTGAAGGACGATCCAAAACGTTCGACTGGGCCGAGTTCAGGCCCATCGCACAGGCCCTGGCTCAGCAGAGAGCTCATGAAGCTGACGCACTACAGGCTCAGCTTAGTGACAGTGAACGCAGCAAGAGGAGGGAGGAGAGACGGAGGAGGTATGAGTGTGTGACGGGCAGCTTGACCTTTGAGCCGTGTCCGCCCGACACCAGCAGAGTGGACCCAGAGAGCACGCACACGGTTGTGGGTAGCGTCTGTCCGCCCTCACCAGAACGTCAGCAGAAAGTGGAAGATGAGATTGAGCGGCGCTGGCAGCAGGTGGAGAAAACTCCGATCCGAGATGAGAGGAGAGTACCGCTGTCCTCGCCACTGAGGAGCAGAGAGACGACTGACCTCGAAAAACTATTAGAGAGCTACAAAAAGGGGGTATGTCTATGTAGTACATCATTCTTTAACCTGGCTTTGGGTAGTTTAAGTCCTTTATTACACTGTAATTACAAGAGTCTGTTAAACATGTTTTTGTGTCTTCATGCATTTAATTTACTTACTTTTAGTAACTAATCAGACGGTTGTGATTTGAGTAGAATTCATTATATAGTGTACAACATAATATTTAGAATTAAGATACAGTTGAGCATCCTGTGTCTTCGGTGTGAGTTCTCTCATTAAACCTGAAAGCAGGTTGTTCTTAAATGTAAGAAAAGCAGGTTGATTTGTGGGTTGTTTTTGTTCTAATTCACAGAAAAGCATAAAGCCTATCAGTTCTAAAGTGGCACTTTTTATGTCTAAGCTATTATAAACTATTCCTGAACTATGACTCCATGACATGGAGTAAAAGAATTAGACATGCTTGTTTACCTTCGGTGATGAGTTAGTTACCGAAAGACGATGCTCAGTTTCACTTTGTGCCTTTGCAGGTAGAAGATCTGAAAGCACAGTTAGACACATGCCACCAGCAGCTGGCAGATTCTAACCAGCACAAACTGGAGCTCGAGGACCAGCTCAAAGCTGCTCTGGACCGAGAGAATCAGATCCGCACTGGCTACATCTCACCGGTAAGGTCAATTTTTTTTAAATTAATTTTTTTAATTTTTAAAAGTTGTGCTTTTTACAGTAGTCTGAATGATTGATGCAGGCAAAGACCGCCTTTATTTCCATTAAACAGACTTTGCATGACTTGGTTTGAGAACATAAAAACAAACAAACATTTATTTATTTATTTTTATCAACTCCAAAGTTGACAAAACTACCAGAAAGTGCCTTGCATGTTCAGAGCCTTTTGCATGTAAACGACTCAATTTTTCCCCCGAACCCTCCCCCCCCCTTTTTTTCCATTTCTTCCTGTCTTCTCCTGTCGTTTTTAGGTGTAACGACAGCTTCAGCTATAATTTTTACATTCAGTTTAATGTTGCATGTGATATTGTCATTACCCCTCCTCAAAAAGCTGCCTGTATATCATGCCATTAATGTATTATTATAATGTATTTGCTCTTATAGCTATGAAGATATTCATTTATTAATAGTTCATTTTGCTACTTATGTCAAATTTTTAGACCAATAAGAAAAGTCTGTATCTAAATTGCGCTCTATATTCATTAAAATATGTTATTAGGTGCCCTTGTACACCTGCTCGTTCATGCCCTTATCCGGTCAGACAGTCATGTGGCAGCACTGCAGTGCATCAAGTCACACTATTAGAGAAGAAATGTGAGCTCGGTGACTTTGTGGTGTGGATGTTGGTGCCAGATCCTTATCCAGAACGACTTGCGTTCATATCTCATTTTATACAAGTGATCACTTCAGGGTTAAGGGCCTTGCTCAAGGGCCCAGCTTGGTGGAGAAGGGATTTGAACTCTTCACCTTACAATTGATAGACCAACACCACTAGGCTACCACATCCCCATGATTATAGAACCTGCTGAACATCTGATTTTACGCACACGTGTTGAACATGGAAACACCTTGCTGTGAGAGTAGGACAGAAGAAAACAGCCTGAATGGATTTGTTAAGATTTAAAGGGACCAGGTGGGGTTTTTTTTTGTTTGTTTGTTTTGACAATGGATGGACAGGAGAAGAACCAGATATCTTGTATTTGACCTTCAGGATGGTGGGCTACAATATCATGTGTTGTAATGCGTTATATTATTTACCGTAACCTTCCCGTCAGCTCAATCTAGTCTACCCATAGTCGTCTGACTGCTCTCATCAACCAGGATTGTAGCTTGCTTGTCGGGTTCTCGCTGGATGTTTTTCAGAAATAGTCATCGTCATCATAGTCATATCCTGTCTGGCACCAACAAACCAATCCGAGTCCAAGAGAGCACTGTTTTAATGATGATTTTGATATTAAATATTATAAAATAAGTGAAGTGACCTGAATCTGTAGGATTTGATGCATTTCGTTTGTGACCATTGACTGAATGGTGTTCCTAATATAGTGTAATTAATTAATAGCATGGGGGGGGGGAGTCACATGAAATTAACGTTCATGGTTAAATATTCATCAATTTAAAACATGTTTCCAGATGGTTTATTGGTTAATATTGCTGTGTATGTCTGTCAGTGTTTGTGTTTGTCAGTATTTGAAGCTCGATGGCTGCTTGTCTTGTAAATGGAAGTGTAAATAAATGTTTTGGTAAGACGTGTAGACCGTAACAATACCAAAGTAATATGGGTTCAGTTACATCATCTTATCGAATCTGTAGGGAGAAAAAAAAAAATCAGAATATTTTTGGTGCTTTTGATTTTTCTAAAGACCTGAACACGACTGTAGCTGCTGGTTGGATAGGTATGTGGTGGGCTGCTTTATATTTAATCTTGGCATCTTTAAATTTGGACCATTTTCCCTTTCTCACACCTTTTTGTACAGAAAGTATGATCAGGCACCGCTCATTCTGTCTAATGTTGTGAAATTGGTCTGTAAAATGAAATCCTTTAGGTTATTTGTTCTAATAGTCCTCAGGGCATTTTATTTTTTCTTTCAAGAGTTTAGAACAACATGCTTGTAGTAATGGTATGCGGTCTGTTTCAAATTAAAACACTAGCACTAATATTGCAGTACTTACTCCGTGGATTAGCTCTAACCATTTAATGTGCATGTCCTATCGTGATTTACTAACCATAGCCATTAAACCTCTTTTTCCAGCACACTAATTTGCATCATTAAATGAATGAACTTAGACATATCCATTCTTACTTTAACCTTAATAACTGGGCAAGGATAATGTACTTTAATGTAAATATACTTCAGCACTTCAGAGACATTATTGATGTGATCAACAAATTAAATTATCCGTAATCACCTCTGCTACATTTTTTTTTAACCAACTGTCTGGTCCCCTTTTCCAAGCTGGAGTCACCTTTGAGTCTTGAGACAAAGACCCAGATGAAGAAGCCAGAACTGGTTAGTTCTCAAGCTCAGAGCTTAACAAAGAAGTACCAGGAAACCAAAGAGCTTCTCCAACTGCAGGAACTGAAAAAGCGCAACATGCAGGCACAGCTTGGCCTTTCACTTTCACACTTATGCACCAAGGAGCCTTACCTGTCTGACGCCAGCAAATCATCCACCTCCGAGATCCTTTCTGCTAGTCTTGTTACAAAATCTGTCACCTTTGTTCTTCTGGATAACGAGGGCAAGATCGGAGAGCTTGAGGATTTGATAGATTGTAGTAAACCGTTGTCGGTTAAGGAGTTGATCAAACTGCTGCAGTGTCACACTGATCCAGCACTGCACAATTTCCCTCCAGACGCAAACGAAGACGATCGATCCAGTGATCTAACAAAGTGTCAAAAACTTTTGGAAAGTCTTAAAACTCAGCAGGAAATGGAGAACGAGACCATGAGGAAAAGTCTGGCCAAGGCCGGGGACAGCATTCGGGATTATGAGGCTCGACTTATCACAATGGAGGACATGTTAGGGAGGGTTCAGAAGACTCCCTGTATAGCTCCTTGTCAACAGGATGACTCGACGCAGATGAACCGCGGTCTATCTCAAAGGGTCGAGCTGCTAACAAGTGAAAACGAAGCACTGAACCAGCAATATCAGGAAATAGTCAACCAGCTGAGAGAGGCAGACCGAGAAATAGACAGACTAAAGGCAGAGCTTCGCAGACTTCAAAGTGGGCAACGGTATCAGCAAAGCAGAGAAAATCAGGAGAGTGTTATTGAGCCAGGAGACAAAGCTGTTAAGAATTTGTATGAGCAGGAACTCCTTGACAAGTCTCAGAAGCTTGAGGAGGCACTAATCAAGTTGGAGGTACTTGGGAATAGTTTGAAAGACACAGAACAGAAGCTGCAGCTCAAAGAAGCCACCCTGAAAGGTCTCGGGTTTCAGGTGCCCGAAAATGAAAACGACAACGGATCGTCCGAATCTGAGAAAGACCACCTTAGGCATCATATAGAAATAATCGAGTCCAAGCTTTGCGAAAAGGAAAAGTTGCTTCAGTCTGTCGAACACGCGTGCAGAGAGCTTCAAGCCCAGAACAAGGAACTCCAGACAATAAAGCAAGACACTGAACAGACTTTTTACCAAGCGCCTTCAGAGGTTAAAGAGGATATTAGAATGTTGAAAGAGAGTGCTGTGGAGGAGGTGCAGTCTGATAATGAATGCAGAGGCAGTAGTAAGTGCAGAGGGTTGATGCAGAGTGATGAAGGTTTGATGGAGGAAGTGTTGGAAGGTTTCAAGAGGAAGTCTAATGTTCTTAATCAAGTGTTAGCTGTGCTGATGAAGTCCAGTGAAGACGAGATTGATGGATCGAGCATTGACTTTGAAGAAGGTAAAGTGGTAAGGTATTTCACAGGCAGGATGATGGCATTGTTTGAGCGTGAGATTTTGGGTAGAGTTTTAAGTGGCATTGAGAAAAGTCAAGTAGGTAAAGGAGATGACGAGAAAACATTCGTCGTCAAAAATATAGCCGAACGAATGCTAACGGAAAATAAAGTCTTGTTTTCTGTTAGCAAAAGCATCGAGAGCCCGGTAAACGCAGAAGGTGAAGAGATGCAAGATGATAACGATGTAGTAGGTGATGAGAAGATTAATGACGTCGTTATGAAACAGCTTGTTGAAAACTTACAAAGTAAAGTAGCCCTGTTAAATCAGATTGCTTCGGCTGTTGATGATCCTGCGAACGAACAGCTCAAGTCTTTGGTTTTAACGCTGTCTGGTTGTGGGCATCAAACACAGTGGTCTCTGTGTGTTCAAGATGCCTTATTGGATGTAACTCGCACATATCTCCTAATTCGGCAAAGATTCCAAACAGAGTATGAAAGGCACTCGGACGTCGAAGAACCAGCAGCTGATTGTGGTGCATGTTCTCAGTTAAGAGAGCAAAACCTAGAGCTTAAATTAAAGCTTGAACAACTGTCGACCCAAACGTCAAGCCCCCAGAGCCCCGTCTCCAATGACTCCAAGCCAGTGGCGCGCATCCACGTAGAGGGTGAACCGATCGATTCGCTGGACAAGGCAATTCAGTTACAAGACATGGTGGCCAAACACAAAAAGGAGCTTCGAGACGTGAGAGAGGCCTATGAGCGAGAATTGACCAAGCTGAAGGAGGACGTGTCCAAGAGCGAGGAAACACTGCGACTGAGATCCGAAGAGAACGTAAAAGAGATCGACTCCTTGACCGTCTGCATGGAGAATCTGCAGAAGAAGCATGAGGTGGAGCGCAACATGATGGTGGAGCATTTTAACCAGGAATTGGCTGAGCTTAATGATGTGATAGGGTCTCTTGGAGCAGACGTTCCAGACGATGGCCAGCTAAACGCAGCTTCCCTCAAGTGGCGCATCCAGAAGCTAGTGGTGCAGGTGACGGACGAGACCAGGCGGCGAGATCGAGAGGAGGATGCAACGATACTGCGTCTGAAATATGAGAAAGACCTGGAAAACCTAAAGGTCGTGATGTTCCTTGTAAATTTTTTTTCCCCCATCCGTGATGGCTTGTGTACCCTTGTGGCAACTTCCGACTTGCCCTTTTTTTCCCTCCCCCTCATCCTCTTCAATTACTAATCCTACCATCCTTTCTGCTTTACCTTTATAATCCATCTCCAGCCTTGCATGGTCATTAACCTTAGGCATGCTTGTAGCTTTTGATGTTGGCTGTGTGTAGAGGAACCCATTTTCGATAGCACATAGAACGTTTGACATTAAAATAGAGCGAGTTCCTCAAAAAAAAAAAAAGTGGGGGGTGGTGGACATTTCCTGACTTAAGCAAAGGCTTGATGTTTGTCAATCAGCTCGATCTCAAAAGAGCTCTTATATAGGAATTGGCTAAAAACCAAACGGTATTAAAATGAACTGTTTCTACTTTTTAAAATAGTATAAAACCTGCAGTGGATGAGAAATATAAATAACCCGTTGCCTTGATTAGATTCAAGATTAGAAGAGGAATGCTGTGCAACTCGCATTTTGTAGACGTCAGGCTGCATGCAGGTCACGTGACTATATTTATTTTCGTATGTGCTGGATTTAACAGGTTTTCTTGTTGTTGTAGTTCGTTCTTTCTTTAAATGGCTAAAGCATTATTAGTAACATCTCAATATTTGTCACTTCAGGTTGATGTTATTTATCTGTGTGTTAAATAGATGTCTGCCGGACGACTTTTAAACCCAGTTTGAGCTGAAGGGTTGAGTATATAGTAGGTCGGTAGTAGTAAAGTGTGTATCTTAGTGTGCAGTGTTAGATATAGAGTAGGATTTCAATTCAAAGTTTGAATTTGGTGCAAGATATTAAAACCTTCTGTTCGTATATATTGCTCACGATCCCATGTCGGATGATATTCCTGACAGAAGAGGAAATTGGATTTTCAACCAAAGGGAACGGGTGAATAAACAAGTGCAGGTGTGGCTGTGATGTGGGGACAGGAAGTTGCTCTGCTCACAGTGGGAGCTGGCTGCCTTTAAAGCAGGGGTTCATGAGACAGGGCTCTATCCCTGGGACTTAGCCATATGAAAACAAACGCCCTGTATGCTCTTCCGATCAGGCCTGCAGAGAGTTGGACAGCTTCGATGACTGATTTCCAAGATTAGTGCCATTCAGTAGGCGTCGGAAGCAAGTTTGGCCTGACGCTTTTTTTGAAAGGGTTTCCAAACTCCTCGTGTGGAAACTTGCACTGTAATTGTAATAACGTTTGCTCTGAAGGCGTGCTTATGAAAACATCTTCCTATAGATATCCTTTCATTGTTTGCAGATGGTTCATTGTTCATGCGTCGTTCTCCAGATGGGCAGCAGCGCTGCTGTGTGGTTTACTGTTTACATTTTGAAAGCCATGGCCTGCTCTCCATTAAACATGAAATAAAAGGAAAAGCTCATTAAAAATGCTTTTCAAATTTTAATCACCCTGTTAGACGAAGAAAAATGTGAGTCATGTTCGAAAGTACCGTTGGCAGTAAGATGTAATTTAGCCCGAAAGGCAGGCTGGAATAATTATTCTAATTTGGTGAGAACCACGTAACCTATACCAAGTACCGGTCTGGCTTCTATGTGCTGTCTGTGTTCAGTGTAGAGTATTAATTTCTAGCTTTTAGTGGAAACCTCTCGTGTGTGTGTGTGTGTGTGTGTGTGTGTGTGTGTGTGTGTGTGTGTGTGTGTGTGTGTGTGTGTGGCAGGGTTTAATTAGGAAATCTGTTGAACTGGTGCACTAAATGGTGCCCCCTATCACCTAATTCTTTGCCTGCTGTACAGGCTACATGTGAGAGGGGCTTCGCTGCCATGGAGGAGTCGCATCAGAAGGTAATAGACGAGCTGCAGAGGAAACACCAGCGGGAACTGGAGAACCTGCAGGAGGAGAAGGAGAGACTGTTGGCCGAGGAGACGGCAGCCACCATTGCTGGTGAGTCATGATAACTAGTGGAATCAAGTGTCATAACACACAAAGGTGAAGTTTATATAATTATCAGAGCATTGTGGCTTTGTATAGATGTGTCTGTCTGTTTGTTTCTTTAAGCTATTGAAGCTATGAAGAATGCACATCGAACTGAGCTAGAGAAAGAATTGGACAAAGCGAGGAAAGCTCATAGTAACACTGAAAACGCAGACATTGAGGAAATTCGCAGACAACACGAGTAAGTGCTTTACTGAAGCGCCATTGAAGTCGTTTAGTCTTCTGTGCAGGTCCTCATTCTCAATCTGATCCAGTTCTCTGCATCACAATTGAAATGGGGATTATCTCCTCTGATGACACGGCATTAGCAGTTATGTACTACTTCCTTTCGTGTACAAAAGGAATTGAATGAAGCGTTTAAGATGATCGCCCAAAGCCTGATTGTGTGACTCAACCTGGCTGCCAAATGTATAATAGAGCGGTGAGGTTAAGAGGTTGGTGAACCTGCTCACACCAGACTTTTCATTCACGGGCCTTTTTATTTCAAGAACTCTACTATGATCTGCTCACGAAACCTTTTATTGGCATCATCTGTCTTTTTAGTAGAACGCAGGACAAAAGAGCGAATTAGTAAAAACAGTGATGATTGACACGAGTGGTGTGTGTGTGTGTTAGGGAGGAGCTGCTGTCATTTCAGAGGGAAATCGAAGTGCTGTCTGAGCAGTACTCACAGAAATGTCTGGAAAACGCTCACCTCGCACAGGCACTGGAGGCTGAAAGGCAGGCCCTGCGTCAGTGCCAGAGAGAGAACCAGGAGCTTAATGCGCACAACCAGGTAAAGCAGGAACACGCATCACATCAAAAATGCATAAAGTGGCGATCAAAGAAACCCCTTGGCGCCATGAGCTTTAATCTCTCTCTCATTTTCTGTATACAGAAACATTTAATCCTTGGGGTTTGTACACTGACCCTTGTGTTTTTGTCTTCTTAAAAGGAGCTGAATAATCGTCTGGCTGCTGAGATAACAAAAATGAGATCGATGACCAGTGAAGAAGGTGAATCTGGAACAGTCATTCAGGGGAAAGAGCTATACGAACTAGAGGTGTGTGTTCATTCCTCTATCCTCTCCACACTAACACAGTCTTGTGTATACTTTTTTTCTGCACGGTTAAAAAAAAAAAAAAAACAACATTTTGCTTTGTTCAGGATGTCAGATGCACTTTGTTTGCTCTCCTAACTTTAACCTGCTTCTGGATATTGACGCATTTATTTTCTCTACTTAATTCATTGGATCCAGGTAATAAACTAACAGAATGTTCCTGTGTGGCAGTCGACATGTTCTAGCAGGGTATACACCTACCGTGTGCTGGGCAAGGGTACTCCAGGACCACTGTCATAGCAAACTACAGCTAATTGAGAGAAATTAAGTGTATTACAAATCTGAATGAACTAAATTCTGTTTTAGTGTGTTACCACTAGCCACATGAACTCAACCTCAATACCTCCCAGGCTTTTTAGCCCAATTAGCGTTACAACTGAGGCAGTAATTGCACAAAAATGTGAACATGATGCAAATGATGTTACTGAATATGTAAGGCTGTACTATGGATGGAGATTCACATGACCTGTGCTACTTGTACAATAAATAAGTAATATATAGTCTTGCTTGTAGGTCATGTTGAGGGTGAAGGAATCAGAAGTGCAGTATCTGAAGCAGGAGATCAACTCATTAAAGGATGAACTACAAGCTGCCCAGAGAGTACGTATTTAATCTAATATCACGATTCTCATACGAATTCAATCAAGAATTTCGCATTAATCGATCCAGAATGCTTCGATTACTGTTCACTAGGATAAAAAGTATGCGACCGATAAGTACAAGGACATCTACACAGAGCTGAGCATCGTGAAGGCCAAGGCCGAGCGAGACCTGGGGCGGCTACGAGAGCAGTTACAGTTAGCCCATGAGGCATTGGGAGAGCCCACGCCAGAGGAGGCACAGCGGGGAGGATATGGTAAGTGTGTCTGTGTGT
>JAOTRN010000053.1:16205061-16222516 GCA_028566695.1 Bagroides melapterus
CTTCTCAACGCACCCACCAAATTAAAAAAAATGTATTAATTTTTAATTTTATGTCTCTATTAACCATTTTTTGCAAATAAGTTAATTTTAATTTTTTTTTTTTTTTTTTTTTTTTTTTTTAATCATGTCTTAATGTAAATAATTGTTTTTAATGAAGCATCTATCATTCATACACTAAACATGACTGTGTCAGCTACTGTTTTAACTCTAGTATGTGTGAATAGCCAAAGGATGGAGAAATATGTAATAACTCGAATTACGCTTACTTAATAAAGAGTAGAAACAATCACACCTGCAGATGTGCTTATTATAGTAGATTACGGTGACGCACATTCCCTCCAGCTTCCTGTCGATTCTGATGAAATCGGATGGCTGGCAAAGTGAAAAAGAAACACTACTTGATCCCTGGAAGTGTTGGTTTGTACATGGAGATTACTGAATGTTGCTGAATGTTGACCAGTTAAAGGCATGGTGTTTGTATCTTGAGGGCTTTTTTTTTTCTAGTGTAAAATATATAAACAGATTTCTATAGAGGGTTTCTTTATGTAATCATGATGGTCAATCCACTGATTGGGAGGTTTTTTTTTATTTTTATTTTTTATTTTCCTGTCTTGCCCTTCAAGCTGATAATGTCTGTAGTGATGTCCAGTCACAGTCTCTTGTATTTATTTAAATGTCATGTTTGTTTTTTTTTTGCCTCACATTTTCATTCCTCTATACATTGCTATTGTAAATATACCACAAATGTACACCGACCGACAGCAGGTTTATTAGCAATAAATATTTTTGCACCCTGTATTTTTGCCCGTGTCATAGTTGAGTACACACTACACACAACTGCATCAGTGTTGCCAGCTTAAAGATTTCCGAGTTAGATGTTACGACACCTTTAGTGACAAAAAAAAAGCCTGTGATTTGATTAGACAGCAGCACCTGAACGAGTTGCCCGTTTGCCTGCCTGTTGTTCCCAGCTACCGATAACTGATCACCATTGTCCCATTGGTGCATTAACATGTCCTTCTTCACTATTGTTAGCAGTAATAAAGTAAGATTTTGCTTAACCATTTTCTTTGTCTGTTTAACAACCTTGCCATAGGCATTATAGTATTAATACTGAAGTGTTTATTGTACCAAGACCAATTTATATTATCGTTTTTATGACCGTTTTAGGGCCAAAGCTAAAAGTAAAAAGATTGAGTGGGGAAAGTAGCAATGTTTTAAAAGTAAAGTACACTTCTAAGAATATTTTGGAAAGATGTATATCGCTGCCTGTGATTTCTCCTTCAACAACAGACAGATTTCTCCAATTTGAGGTGGTTATTCCTTTTAAATAAATGCAGTTTCTTGCAGCTATTTCAAGTTCTGATGTGCCAGGAGATTTGTTTTGATCTAATATGCACCATTCCTGTTATAAGGTTGATGTTTTTTTTCCCCCCTGAAAATATTACTTTAATTTTAAAATATTATGAAGCCTTGTAATACGAGTGTAATATTCTTGTAATATGAGTTTTTCCCTTTAAATACGTATATTGCAAATTTATTCTCAAACTAATGCTACTTTTTCCCATGTAATATACTTTTTTTAATATTATGATTTTTTTTTTCTCAAAATATATATTATGACAAAGTTTGTGGCCCTAAAATAAGTATCTTCAGAAAAATTTGACTACTCATATCGACTATTGTGTTATTATGCAAATTAGTTCGTGACATCATCCAGCGGCTTTATGTGTATCTAAGAGCTACTTTTTCCCCTGAAAGATTTAACGAATTGAAAGTTTCTCTTGCAGTTGTATTCGCCATGCCGTAGCTAATTTACACTGGTCAAATCTGAACATTTATCATGTGCGAATTAAACAAAAATAATGCATGAGGAGTAAATGAATGAAAACGTATTTAAAACGTGTGCAACAGCTATAAATAGTGTGTAAACAGTGTATAGTGTGGATTCTTCCTACATGTCCCATAATGCTCCATAATGGCCTCATCGCTGACAATAATGCTTGAATATTAGCACAGCTTTGACAAAGCTAGCTTAGCTTTACTATGGACACAGCACTTGGCCATTGTCTCGCCCAAAGTCAGCACACTATTATAAACATTTTTAACAGTTAAAGTAATCAGTTAATTGGTGTCGATATGGGGTTTGGATTATTTCATAATTCCGCGTATTAACCCAACGTCTCTTTGTGGGTAAGTTTTTATGTAGCCGCTTGCTTCTTTGTTGTAGCAGTAGCTAACTAGACATTAGCTTCAGCTAGCACAGGTTGATGACTAGTGGTACAGTATTTACAGCCTTATTCACGTTCAGCGTTATGTGTATGAGTTAGCTTGATTTAAGGCTGTATTAGATTTCTGTAAGGTTTGCGTGGATTAGAACGCAACTAGCTATAGCTAGCCAACTGAATTAGCTTAGCTTGGATTGCTAGGTTAGTCAGCTCTTTCACGGGGGAAACAGCAGACAGATGTGGGAGGCAGATGTTTGACTCTGCTCATAGTAATACCTTGTATCTACCTTTCAAAACGAGCGCCGTCTGGTAACATGGGTAACCTAGCTAAACTGCTAACAATGGAAAAAAACGAGCTAGTTAGCTTGATTAGCCTGCTAATTTAATCGAGTGTTTTTTCCTCATCTATGAGTTTTGACAGTTGCTTTGGCGATGACGTCTTGTCACGTTCCGTGTTCAAAAAGTGGTACATGACCAAACGAAAACACTAAAGTTCATTGCTAAGTCGTTGACTTAGCCTACTGGCTAATCTAGCTAGCTAGCTTCCCAGTGTCAACGTGATAGTCAAGTTGGTATGTCGTAGATATTCTTTTTAATAAATCCGACCAACTGTTACCTGTTTTGTCTTTAACTTTATCTGGTACATATTTAATATGTGTCTTTTCTTATTTGTGTTTGTTTAAATGTTATACCTCTCTTGAAATAGGCTCTTTAAATAGCTAAAATAGCATACCTCCAGGCTTGCCTGTGGGAGAGTGGCTAGCCAGATGTTGTAGCTGCTGTTTCCTCAAAGCTAAATCGTTAGAGCAATTTTAAATGCACCTTTGCACTTAATAGGACACGTTTATTTTAAGCGCAGTACCCTATTTGAGATACTTCTCAGTCCTACCTCAAACCCAGTTTTCCCTTACTGATGATGGACATGAGCTGAGCCCTACAGATTTAATGCAGGCTAGTATAGAGTTCCTTCATTTCACATTTAAAACTTCTCATTCATTCAGCATCAGTAACTGCTTTGGTCTGGTCAAGGTTGTGGTGTTCCCAAGCCTGTTCCAGGAACACTGGGTGGGAGGTGGGTTATACAGCTTGAATGTGATGCTGGTCCATTGTGGTACAACATGCACAAACAATCACACCCAAGGGGCACATTCTGATTGGTTGCTTTGTGTGGTAATTGATCTGTTTCCTTTTTTTAAAAAAAAATATGTCTTTATGTGTCTTTTGTTTGCTTTGCAGCTGATATGGAACAGCCTTCTGACAACTCAGATGGTTTACAGCCCCAGGAACTCTCGACCTCTGCATGCAGCCTTCCTCACATTTTTGACCTGACGAAGAACAGCGAAGAATGTTTGTTGAAAGCCAACTCCATAGAGGCTTTGCATGTTGTCCAGCCACCGGGCTGGTATCTGGGTTCTGGTACCAGCAACGGGTCAGTTCTTCCAGAAGACGAGACTGATCCTTCACTGCTGCCCAGTGAGCAGATCCAACCAGACAATGCCCTTTCCAACACAACAGTTACCCTATCGTATGTGACCAGGTCCCATGTGTTTTCTGCCCATGACTCACTCTCACAGCATTCACAGATTTACAGTGTTCCAATAAGCAAGGCGTTTTCTCTACACCCCACCGCATATGATGCTAGCCAGCTGGTCACTGATCCAGATGGAGCGCCGCTGTGTGTGGAAATGGACCAGCACTGCCTGCAGCAGGTGTCCGTACCTGTTGGTTTAGCTGCCTGCGCAAGTTCCTTCGATTTTGTCACGCCAGCGCAGGTTTCTGAGAATGTTGCAAGTCTCTGCCTTCTTCAGCAGGCACACAACATCAGTGGTATACAAGATGTCGAGAGCCTTGCTCTGGAGACGCTCAGATCTTTACAGCAGAACAGCCCAACAGAATGCAAGATTCCTCTCAACCTGGATGAAATTCAGAACGGTGCCGTTGGGAGCTTGTGGAACACAGGATCTATTGATGGGAGGTTTCCAGCTGGCCATGTTGAGAACATAGTGGATCAGCACAAGAACGGCAACCCGGAGGTACTTTTCCTGATCTCCAGAACTGATGAACCAGTTATTTTACAGAACAATCAGGAGCCAGCAGGCCTCGCTGTTGCACTAAATCACGAGTTTATAAGTGCACTGGAAGATTCCATTCCACCCTCCTTCGCCTCACTGATTGGTGTAAAGGATGTTTCCATTCTGCCCCAGACTGCAGAACCCAAAGGTGAAGAGAATTTTCTCGCTGAAGAACCTAACATTAGGCATGATGAATTAAGTAATGTGGAATCCGATCCTCTCATGAGTGTGGAAGAGAGAGATTCATCGTCTGCACCAGATGCATTAAGTACCACCATTAGCAGTGAACTAACAGACGATACCATTGACACATCCAGGATAGAACAGTCTGAACCGAGCAGGACATTACCGGAGGTACAGAAGGAGGAGACACATATACATAATGTGACACACAAGAAAACACAAACTAGAAGCTTGCTTGCCAAAAAGGAAACACTAGTAAGAAAAGAACTTCCTCCAAGGACTAGAAGAGGGATGAGGTTAGAGGCCATTGTTCAGAATATCTTCCCTTCCAGGTACAAATCCAGTCATGTCTCATCTGCAAAAAAATTTCAGCGTTCTGACACCCAGCCGGATGAGACCACTCATCTGGGATCTAGCCACGATGTGTCATTTGGCAACAACGACAGCAAAGTTTTAGAGGAGGAATGTACTCCGAAGGTTGGGACTGAAACTAATGAAAAGACAGCTCAATTACAGGAAGAGTCAGAAGAAACAGATGTCGCTGATCCAAGCAAAATATCTACCTCATGTTCCAAAACCCTTTCAAAACATTCACTAGCTATCCCATCCCCCGGGAAGTCACACAAACCCATCACATCTGTCAAGAAATCAAAGAAACGACAGAATATTTCGAACGCTTCTTCAGTAAGGGTAGGAAAAAGGACTGCACTGCCTATATCCAAACATACGGAAAGCCCTTTAAAGCATCATACTTTTACTACGAGCAGCAAAAGTCCAGCAAGAGCGAAAAAAGTCCCTACGCCTAAAAAGAAAAGGAAAAAGCATAAAGCGGGGCAGTCTTCCATGTTCTCTCCGCAGGAGCCGGAAATAAAGCTCAAATATGTCAGTTATAAAGAGGAGAAAAGGGAAAAGAAAGATGAGACCTTCTCACCTTTCATACACGTAGAAGTGAAAGCATATCCTACCTGTACAGTTATCAACTACCCTGATGAGAGTGCCAGGCTGAGCCGAGGGAAGCGGCCCACACCGACTGTGTCAGGAAAAATGCCCACTACACCGTGTCTGCAGTACGGCCGCATCTCCGTGGAGGGCACGCGCTGGGACGCTCATGTTTGCTGCCTTTGCGGAGGCTCTGCGAACACCATGGACCTGGGTGATTTGCATGGTCCGTACTATCCTGAGGGTTTCAGGCCCGAAGCAAAGCTGCCTACTAATCCACAGGAGCCGAGAGAGGATGAGTCCAGCGACTCTGATTCGTCGAGCAATCAGATTCAAAAGCCACATCACAAGCTGCAGGCAGCTGCTCTAGGGCCCTATCAAAGGTGGAGCAGTGATGGTGAGCTTTCCTGTAGCCATGCAGCTAAGAGATCCAGAACAGACACTGTGACAGACTGGTATGCCCCACCCATAGTGCCCTTAGAAGCCAGCGAGTACTGGCTCCACGAGGACTGTGGCATATGGTCAGCAGGGGTCTTTCTCGTGAGAGGGAAGCTTTACGGACTAGAGAGAGCCGTTAAGACGGCAAAGGAGACGGTACGAGATGGTTTAATATCACGCCACATGAGCAGGGTTTTTAAATTAGACTGAGTGGGAGTGTCGGAAATAAGCAACAAAAAGTGGTAAAGCGTTGCTGAGGTTAAAACAGTTGCTCTGTCTGTCCATAAATAGATGTGATAAATGGTTTTATGTGAAGCATTTAGTGGTGGGCAACAAAAGATGCCTCCGGTTGGTCATCTGCCATTGCTTTCCACTCAAGTAGGTGGTTCTTGGCTGTGTTTATGTACATAATCTAAAGTTATTTAACAGCCACATCATGGTTTTCTCAGTTACCACGACGGAAGGCCACTGCCTGCGGTTCCATCCGTAAACTTGTCCTACCATGATAAAGAGTAGGTCACAGTACAGTATCTGTAAACAGTGAACTGGTTTTCTCAATGGACAAATTATTCTCTGGAGACGTCATTATACCATTACCCACAGTGCATTATACAGCCAGTGTACAAGGGATGCACGTAGCAGAATATCAGTTTTACTAGACATTTGTAGGTACACTGGTGCACTCGTCAATTGTGGTCTAAATTCTGCCGTTACTCGTACTGTTAACATTCAAAGGAGTGGCTTCAGACAGAATTAGTGACAAACGAGGAGTTTTCGATTGGTTGGTCGTTTCCCAGCATTGTTTTTCCACTGAGTAGAAATTCCATTGCAGAAACTTGTAACATTGCTCAATGCGTTACTGTCTGCATCTTTAATTAATGAATAACTGTTGAAGATTAGTCTGAGGTCACACGACCAGATGAACACACACTAACTGACGCTGAGCATGGCAGTTTGTAGTATTCCTTCATATATCGCACACAACACAATGTACATAACTACTGCAGTAAAATCAGACTTTGAACAGAGCCAGATGTTATTTAAGTGTTGGTTAGGTAAGCCTCAAACTATCAGTAATAGCAGCGATGTGCTGTTTCTGTTCCTGGCTTTTTGAATGCTCACTTAATGGATGGAAACTCAACAGTGGAAAGTAATGACTCTCATTGATTCCTTTCATCATTTCTGTTGGTGCATCTTGCGGTTTCATTTTCAAGCGCTGTTATTTACATCTTTGCAGATTTGCTCCTCTTGCCATAAAATGGGAGCCACATTGGGCTGCTTTTTCAAAGGCTGCCCTAACAAGTATCACTACATGTGTGCAATGCAGTCAGGTGAGTGGCTTTTTGACCTATGATTACAGACAGCTGTTTCCTCTTCTTTTGTTCCACGTGCAATTTAACAGGTCTTCTTGAAAGACATGCCGAGCAGCTCTCCGCGATGCACCGCCTGCTGAGACGGCTGTGTCGCGTCTGTTAACAGCTGCACTTTCGGCCGTGTTTGCTGAGTAAACTTGTGCAAGCTGGAGGGTGCAGAGAAATGAGAATCTCTTCAACAGGGTGGGGGAGCCCGGTGTTGAAATATAGAAGGGACGTGTTTGAGCATGAGCAGAATAATGGAAATAAGCTTGATCAAGATTTATGGAACCTGTCTGCAAATAAAAGAATGTTTGCTACCGAGTTTAGACAGCACCTGTACATCAAGTCCATATTTATTCCATCATGACATTTTAGCTTTGGTCTAGCAATATTTTAGCGCCGGCTCTGAAGGTGTTAAAGTTTAGGCGATTTCATTAGTGTTACCTTTTCTCTCCACAGGTTGTGTCTTATTTGAGGAAAACTTCTCAATGAAATGCAGAAAGCACAAGGTAGAGTTGGTTTTCGTTTCTAGTGCTTTGAGTAGACGTCCAGGTCAAGGAGCAGTGTGTCATTTCTTTAGAGCCCTCTGCTGCATGCAGTCTGAATTACAACTGAAATAAAAATGTTGACAAGCTAGCCTTCTCCATCCACCCACCAACTCCTCTGGCCCTGTTGAAACAGCTTTATGACTCCTCCGCTGGATTTTATAAAAGTGGCAGGGTTGTAGACCTTGTCTTCAGCTGGAGGTTTAGCTCAGGGCTGCATAGAAACGAGCCTAATCCTTATTTATATGTAAGGTAAATATTATACAAAGGTATTACATGTCTGTATTGGTGCAGCAGGTTTTTTTAGCTCCTCACGGCTCCAGGATCCATGGTTTAATCCTATAACTGTCCGTGTGGAGTTTCAAATGGTCTCCCCATGTTCATGCGGGCTTCTTCTGGGTTCTTGGGTTTCCTCCCACTCAAATAGATGTACTGGCTATGTGTGTGAGTGTATACATATTGGACTGAGATCCTTGTGCTCTCACTGACCTTTATAAAGCGATTACTGAAAATGAACGAACGACTTATCTGTCTAGAAAACTTCCAAGCAGCATCTTTAAAGTGATTTAAGCTTCATGACAGTTGAGAAAAGTAAAATAAAATCTCTTGCAGCTCTGTCTTGCAATTCCAATAAAGATTTCTATTCTATTCCACTGTTTATCTTTGACTCAAAGTCAAACCATTAAGAGAGTCTGCCATGGTTGTCATGGAAACAGAGATTTATCCTTCATCTATAACACTTTCGGATGTTTATTTTCTTTTATTTTCTCACCAGAACAAATCCATAAAGGGTTTATCATCTAACAAGCAAAACAACAGGTGACAGGGGAACAGGATGCTGCTCAAGGGTACTGCTTTCAAAATAGTTGTAGAAAGTTAATATGTCAATACATATCAAAAGTTTTTGTTGTTTGTTTGCTTCTATTTTTTTATTATATGAAATAAGATGTAACACTCATGTCTTTCTGCAGAACCTGAATCCTGTCGTTTCAGGACAAGTTCAGCCACTATTCTGCCACGCTTAGAGACCAAGAGCATCAGACAGAAAAGCCTCTCTGGGACTCGGACACCACACACCTTAACGCTTTCTCCTGCCGTTTCACTGTCACTAACTTCTCTATCAAATATCAGCTGCAGAGACTGATTTCAGACACGGCAACACAGCTTTTGCACGTTCACGACTGTTTACAGATGAAGCCTAGTATCTGAAAAGATCCTCAGTGAAGTATCCTTCAAGACAGTGGGATGTAATCTAGAACTAGACTGACTCTCTCTCTCTCTCTCTCTGTCTGTCTCTCTCTCTCTGTCTGTCTCTCTCTCACGCTCACCCTCTCTCTCCCCCCCCTCCCTCTCTCTCTGTCTGACTCTCTCTCTCTCTCTCTCTCGTTCTCTCTCTCCCCCCTCTCTCTCGCATTCTCTCTCCCCCCTCTCTCTCTCGCTCTCTCTCTGACTGTCTCTCTCTCCCTCTCTCTCTGTCTGACTCTCTCTCTCTCTCTCTCTCTCTTGCTCTCTCTCTGTGTCTGACTCTCTCTCTCTCTCTCTCTCTCTCTGTGTCTGACTCTCTCTCTCTCTCTCTCTCTCTCTCTCTCTCTCTCTCTCTCTCTGGGAGGATTTGCTCTAAAAGTAATAATGAGCATTAAACCATTGGAATAAATTGCACATTTATAAGGCTCAAAGCAGAAGCCGTATCTGTTCAATCTACCCACAGCACAAAGCCAGTCTACTAACGGTGTAATGAATTCATGGACTTTGTCGTGTAATCATCTGAAACTTATTTATTACATTTGGGTTCAATTCAATTATAAGCTTTCAGCTTTTTGAGCTGCAAGTATACATGTTAATTTAAAAAAAAAGAAAGAAAGAAAATGGCTTCTCAGTGGAATTTTTTTTTATAGACTTTGTGACATGTCTAATCTATTGAAGCAAATCCAAGTCAGCAGATCAGACATCAACATGACAAACATCAGCTGTCGGATGTCAGCGTGGGTTTTTTTTTTTTTTAATTTTTGAATCATTCTAAGTCTTTTCTTTATATTTGTGAATTCATTCGTGAGTGTTGTTTCTTCTAGGCATCTGAAACGAGGGAACTTCTCTTGATAGTGCGCATCTCTTGTATGTTTATGTCTGTATCCCACGCTGGGGCAACGGCATTGTCCTGAATTTTTCAAGTCGCAATCTCTCTGATCCCAGCACTCCTTGAAATAAAGACATAATGAAATAGTACTGGCAATAATGCTATTCGTTATTTTGGCACTATGCAACTAATCAAATTAGTATTGTGTAACTAATAACAGGTGAGCTGTGTACTGTTAAATGGTACAAAGCAGCAACCTTAATCTTTAGCGTAATGCACGTTAACGTAATTGCCAGTTATTTAACCTTAATATTTAAGTAACTTGATTAAAATGTAATAAATTAAAGGAGCACTTTGCTCAGATTGTCTGCTGTTAACTATTAACATGTTCGGCTTTGAGGATCAGATCTGTCCCTGTGGAACACCGCTTACTGTATGTGTAGCGACGAACTTATTGAAAACTCAAACGCGTTCCGTCAGATCGTCGGAACAAACCGAGATTCTTGCTGTCTTGTCTTCAGAGCGATTCGGAAATGAAGGGGATGAAATTAACATTGAAACTGTATGCACTTGTAAATGAACGTGTTTGATCAGCTCTCGATATGGTCACCCCCCCCCCCGAGACGACGATCCATGTTGTGTGCCATATTTCTCTTCAGCTATGTCCTCTCTGTATTTCTTGCAAGTGTTGCTGTAATGTCATTTGATTTTCTATTGAGCTTTATATTACCACACAACCATGCAACCAGATTTACCAAATACGTGTTCATTTGTTGTGTCGATTTCTTGTATCGTGTCCTTTACGAATCCTATTCTCAGGGTTGAGCCTTACATTCTTTGTCATGTTTTTATTCCCAAATTTTATTTATCCAGGACTGACTACTAGAACACTCAGTCAGCGCTAAATAATAAATCGGCTTCTTTTATTTTCTCAAACGCACTGCTGCACTCCTGTCTTATGTCTCTGCTCTGACACTTTGATTTACGACGCCTTCTTACTTTCCGTTGAGCACAGACACGGGATTTATTTCACACAGAAACAGTGAAGTCGTACATTTTTGGCTAAAAAAAAAATAGAGAAAAGTACATGTTTTACATGTTGTTTCTCCTCAGTGTATTCATATACTTTTTTCATTTATTCAGGTGAGGCAGAATATGAACGAAGTGCTCCGAGAAGTCGAGGGTTAGAAACCTTGCACAAAGATCAATCAGAAGTTCAGGGATTTGAGTACAAGCTTCCAGCCTTAACCGTTGAGCTTCAGATGTAAGTAGTGTCAAGGAGTTTCACACATGTAGCTTGGAGAAAGAACACACGTCACAAGATACAGTAACATAAAACACAGGCAGAAGGTGCACGTGTCGGTTTACTTTTAATAAATCTGACCTTACAGGAAGACAGTAGTATTGCAAAGACAGAAGTGGACAGAAGTTTAGGGGTTTGTAAGTAACAGAGTGATCGATCTCTGTGTCCAGTTCCTCTTCTGGGGGGAAATAAAGACAAAAAATACAAGGCTGGGCATCAATGTGCCTAAGGGTCACCACAAAGCCAGTGTATATTCTTTATATTCTTTATCAGTAGTCACAAAAAACATTGGAAAAAGTAAAGAATGTGCGTTAGTCTGTGCAGATTGCTACATTACATCCATCCAGCTTCTACATCTCTACGAAGTAATACTACGTTAAACCATGTGTTTAAGTATTGTTTTGTTTTGTTTTTTTCTTTAAAACTCCAGCACAACATAAATTCATGCACGGGGAAAAAATAAAAATACACGCGAACACACAAGTCTAAAGGATTAATTCCATCCAACCCTCAAATAAACAATTCTCACTGAGGTATAAACTCAATTTCATCTCAAATCATGTCACTCCTGTACACAGAACTCTCGACTATCGACTAACTCATTACTGAAAACTTTTTCACATGAAGTCTTTGTTTTGGGAAACAAACACAACAACAACATGACAGCACAGTAATACAACACGCTGAAAACTAACTAATTATCATTTGCCTTGATTTTTTTTTAGCCCTAAATTTTCTAAATCGTAACATGGAGCCAAGTCTGGAACAATCCCCAATAAATTGTGCTACAGCAAAATAAACACACATACAACATTCTCACATATTTACAACAGATTTCTTTTTTTTTTTTTTTTTTTTAAACTCTCCCTAGTTAGGACGCTTCTTTCATGCAGTCGGTAGATGTGATCTTGTACACTCCGCTCGTCGTTTGTTTCTTGTAAAAGTTCAAATCAATATACAAAAAAATATATCTAACAATTTGTAAAGCAAAAAAACAATAGAAAGAAACAATACAGACTCAGCAAAAATACTTCCTTTGTACCCGCAAGTCTTGGAATAGATATGTTGGTTTGACATCGAGGACTGGTTGGCAAAGTGCAACCCACTGATCCGGGAATGGATCTCCAACCTGGTCGCGATCAATCGAATCGGTTTGATCAACAACGGTCATTAGGGCTGAAAGGTAACGCCGGATGTGTAGACACAATAGTTACTCGTATATTTATATTCCCTCGTTTGCCAAATGAGGCGCGATCCAATTGAATATGTGAGAGGTTGATTGTTAATGGGCCAGTAGCAGCTTCAGGATTTGAACTCCTAACCTTTAATATGAGAACAGAAGCTTAACTTCTACACCAATAATAGTTTTATCCTTCTAAAATGCTGTGTGGGTGGGTGTGGGTGGGGGGGGGTGATAACATTGACAGCCGGTTTGAGGTTCTGCACTCTCTCACTGGCATGAGATCTGTGTTACTTGTCACTCTTTTGAGCCAAGTACAATAAGCAGCCAACCTCAGTGCCACTTCTCTATCCTGTTTTAAAGCTGTCAGGAATAAACAGTCGTAGACATCGCAGCGAGGCTGCACGAAGCCAGCCGGGCTTGGCACAAAAGCTTCAACAGAGTACCAAAATAAATGAAATGTAAACCATTAAATTACTTATAAATCAACTGTAAAAAATATACTTCTGAAAATAGAATTCAAACAATTGGAAAAAAAAATTGAAATAACTAAATTTCAAGTCACTACAAAATACACAACGCGCTCACGCACACACTGTCTAAGCGACATCCTCTTTTCTCCCTAATGTGTTTTTGAAGGATTTCCTTGACATCACAGAAGTTCTAGCAACATTTCATGTCACCATTTTCACCCAAAAATGGATCAAGACACCAGGTCAAGAATGTAGATCCCAACGGTTCTCCCAATCCACATCCGTTTTCTTTTTTGCATCATATATTGCTTTAAGGAATATGTTTTGGTCTAGCCCTAATCCTTACGCTTGATCTGCGATATCAGTGCTCGATTACATTGTGTAGCTTTTTTTTTTTTTTTTTTAATTTTATTTAATGATCTGCTTTAGTGGTGCACCTTTTGTGTTAGTCTAGTTTGCAGCTTCTGTGCACTTCCTTTCTTAAAGGAATTCCACTGAAGACAATCTTTCCCAAAAAGAGTGCAATGTGTCCTCATTGGAGAACGAAACAAAAAAAGCAACACATTAATCACAAAACTAGTTCAATAAATTAGAGGGTGTATCTAATTTTTTTTTTTTGCTTCATTCACACTCAAAGGTGTTATAATACCCTTAAAAGGTGGTTTAATTATGTGATTAATCTTTTATGAAGGCGTGAGAAAACGTATTATCAGTTAAGGAAGCTGTGATTCGGTTTATGTGCAGCGGGGAGCTCTACACACAGATCTCGATAGGTGTCGTGACAAGGATGCGGCTGCTGGTGGCGTTGTCTCTGGGCATGCGCTCATAGCTGGTAGTGGATGACACCGAGCTATTGGTGGACACCGAGCTGAAGTGATGAGCGGCCATTCCTGCCTCCGCTGCACCATTCTTGCTTGGAGATAGGGTTTGCTGTTTCATCCGGTCCACCAGCAGCTCCTCCTCCTCTGAAGATGAGCTATGCACCACCTGGTGATGTCCTCCTCCACCGCCTCTTCCTGCTTCTCCGTCCAGCATCCAGCGCTGGCCAAAATGGGTGAACACCTCCTTGACGGTGCAGCGGCGCTCCCTCTCCAGGGCCAGAAGTTTGCGGAACATTATTAGCACCTCGTCGCTGAATCGGCGCCACTGCGAGGGGACCGTGCCGGTCGGTTTCCGCTGCCAGCGAGCGAACTCGTCATAGAACGTATCAGTGGGCACCGCCTTTTCCCAGGGGAAGTTGCCAGTAAGCATGCAGAAAAGGAGTACACCTAGGGCCCACACATCTGTGCTGTAGTCCACACAGATGCCATCACGCTGGGAGGCGTCACTCAGCTCGGGAGCTGTGTAAGGGATTGTGCCACTGACACGCTTCACCACAGAGCCTGCGCACCGTGCCATGCCAAAATCAGAGAGCTTCACCCTGCGGCACTCCCTGTCAAAGAGCAGCACGTTCTCTGGCTTGATGTCACGGTGTACCAACTTCTTACAGTGCAGGTAGTCCAAGGCAAGAGCCACCTGGTGGACACAACGCTTGGCCACAGGCTCTGGAAGTCCCACCTGAATAAATCAACAGAAAATGATTAAAAATAGGAATGCAAATACACATTATGGTCATACTCTGTGGACACCTGACCAATCACACCCATATACTGGTCTTCCCTAAACTGTTAGCACATGGTGGCACATGTAAAGGATGCCTTTGCATGCTGTAGCATTACACTTGACAATACCTCTGTGCACAAAGCGAGCTCCATTAACGCATGGTTTGTGCCCTGCACAGAGCCCTGACTGACTCAACCCCACTGGGACGAACTGGAACACCGACTGAACATCCAGATCTTCTCAGAAGTTACACTGAGACAAACATAAGTATCCTCCTCTCATCACCAGTACTTGAGATGTTGTACACGTATAACACTGAATCTCACTAAACATAAAATATGCCAACAATAATAAGTGTAAACTGACGGGCTGGTGTTCGGCATCAAGTGATGAATTAATCCAGAGGAATCATGATTTATTGGGGTCGGAGTGTATACAGTTTTTGGTTCAAGGTGTACGATCACGTGTTTTGGACCTATAAAAATAATCTGTCTGATTATACCTTACTGAAAGTATTGTACCACAGTGCAGATGATCCAGCAGGGACTGAATGATTCACTGTGTGGATGGAATTTTGATTACCTGTGGAGGAATGATGTCAAAGAGATCCCCTGCTAAGGCATACTCCTGTGCAAACACGTAGTAATCCTCCGTCTCAAACGCAATACCAAACATGTTGATTATAAAGGGACATGGGGAGAGGTACAGTGAGATGCTATACTCCCTCAGAAAACTCTTTAGTTTCGTAGTCTTCTTCTTGAGGAATTTTAGTGCCATCTTGGTACCTTGGTTAAGAAGAGGACAACAAGAACAAATATGATTCGATATGTGCATCTTCTTTAATAAAGACTTTAATTAGCTTTAATGATCAGTGTTTACCTCTGATTTTATGAATGACCAGGTCCACCTTGCCATAAGTGCCTTTGCCCAGCTCTCGGATAACCTCGTAGTACTTGTTAACCTCAAGCTTCTCCAGGTTCTGAGCAGCGAAGAGCTGCAGCTCCTCCAGGATGTCGACAGACACTCGAGACACTACAGGAGAGGAGCTCATTTTTTCCACAGGAGCAGGTGTGGAGAGGGAGAGTGCTGGCAACCACTTAACGTTACTGCAGTAACAGACACACACACAATATATTCACGCTCAGAGACGGAATTAAAATTCCAGGGATGTGCTTTTTTTTTTTTTATATTCCCTAGAGTCCACTGAACAGTTAATTATCTGTACATTTTGTATTCTCTCAGCTCAAACCTCGCTTCAGGCAAAGTAATTAGTGTGAAGATATGCAAGATGGTTTCTGAAGATGGAGACTTCATATAGTCTCATCGAACCCGCCAGTCTTTGTGCTCGTCACACAGTATAGCTCGAAATAGCAGCAGCAGCTTGTCATGTATCTGAGAGTCACTCTTCAAGAGAAATTTTGCATTACGCTCTACAGTAGAGCGGCACTGTTTGCCCCGCAGCCGGAATAGACCGTTATAATGAAATGTTATATAAGTTCATGTAGTATTACTGAGCAGGAACACTGCAGAAACCCTGTGCTTCTCCTTTTGACCTTTGTTTTGCAGCGACTCGTTGTCTCAGAGTACGGCTAGCTAATCCTGTTAAGGCTGTGATGGTGAGCACCTTCTCTCTCTGTCTCTCTCTCTCTCTCTCTCACTGTTCAAAGCACTGCGGCGGATGTAAACACAGAGGACCATTTGTTACTGCTGGCAGATCAAGAGTGCTTAGTTTGCACTGCAGGTTACAGCATACAGCTGCAGTTCCTATTTTATTCGTGTAGGATGATGTGATGTGTCATGTCCGATTACTCTCTCGCGTCACTTCATCACGGGGAAACGTCCCACTTTGTGAATCCAGTTCCAATTTTTTTTTCTTTGCAACCGGAGAACAATCCAAAAGGGTGAAAGCGGGGATTAATGCTTTGAGAGCTCAAATCGCAAAGCATGAATCTTTCCTATTATTAGTAGTTTGATTTAGCTTCAAGAGCTACGCAGAAATCCAACATATTCACCCCACCACGCTGTACTCTCAGAGCCACGCAATAAAATGGAAGCTGGGGCAATATGACTCAATAGGTCAAACAATGTCAGCAAGATTGTCTTTAAATTAAACAGATGCAGACAAGAATGTGTGTCTCCTGTACCGTGGGAAATGATTTTACAGCTGTTTAAACATAACAGGGTTTTTATTACGGGACAGTTAATAGATGAAATAGATTAAATATTAGTACTTGCTCACTCATTTGGATTATATCTACAGCATTCAGTTAATTGTGCTGTCTCTACACTTTAAATGTGACTTTACTGGAAGATTACTTCTGTGAGTCTACGTCCTAGCAGCCGCAGCACTGGTTCCTGTACGGCTGACAGGTGCACACACCATTCCGTATGATTCCTGGTACTAAATCTTCATTATCACGTCTTGGTCCAGACAAGATCTTCTTGGCCTCAAACCCATCCATCTTGATGAAAATGAACTTAAATATCTTGACCATATTGAGACCCACCAAAAAGAATGCATGTAGATGATTGTTCAAGTAAAGTGGCACTACTTGCTTTCACTGTAGTGTCATTATAAAACAGGAATAACAACAGCCAGCTTGTGTTTATTCCAATGTAGTCAGTGTGATTTCCAGAGAACTTGTTTTTTACCAAGAAAAAAAAATTGCAAGGCAACGTGCCAGGTTTTTAACCTTGGTAAAAAAAAAAAAAAAGTCAGTCACTCCTCTATTCATTTGGCATTGCTCTTGCCAGATGTGTGGCTCTGGAGACATAGGCTGTAGATAAAAACTGGAAAGTCGCTGGGCTTTAATCTCTCAGCTCCGGTGAGCAGCTTTCCCACTACAATGTTTGTCACTCAAAACTTACTGGCTTGTACTTTTTTAACTGCTACATAGTGTGATGCTGGGCCACTAGGATGGGAATCAACAATTCCAAGATCCCACCAGCCTGAACCTTCAAAACCACTGCTTCCTTTGTACCTTTCACCATCTATGAGTTGTGTACTGTTCCACATGATATCCAGAAAATACTGCAGCAAAGAAACCCACTTCTAAAAACATC
>JAOTRN010000053.1:16223216-16236510 GCA_028566695.1 Bagroides melapterus
TGTGGCACAACCTGAATAGAGAGCTGGTGCCTCCATTCTAACAAATACAATGTTCCCTAACTTTCATCTGCTTGAACTAACACGGAACCTAATTAGCTGTTTGTCCTGCGTGCCAGCTCATCAGAGTGACAAAGTGAATGAAAGAAGTCACGAACGTCAACTCACGTATTACCATGCGGTTCTTGGCCCAGCACTTCTTCAAAGCCAAGGAAAACAATACCCATTGCCTTAACTCAGGGGCATCGCTAGCAATTCTGGGCCCTAGACAAAAAATTTGAGGTTGGGCTCCCTACCACACCCATTCCGCACCAATAAATCAGATCTCTGGGTGCCCCCAAAGTGTGTAGGCCTTTAGAATCGTCCTAAACACCGCCAACCCCACCACCCCCACCCCCATCCCCTTAGCGGCACCCCTGGCTTTGGTATCATTATAGATAGCACAGGAGCTTCAACCTATTCAACCACACAGCTCTCATCTGCTTAAAAGTGAGTCGTTAAATTAGCTTGAGGCCATAATCTAATCACTTAACACAACTAAACTACACAAATTAAAAAGGGAAGAGCTGAACCTGGTTTGGCTTTTAGTCATAAAAAAAGGACGATTATCTGCAAAACAGCGCTTTGAATCAAAGAAGCAATCCAGATGTGCAGACGAGTTTCAAATGATAAGACATCAGTTCAGTCAATGAACACTGGAAATGTTCAAGGGACTGATCACAGACCACTAAACCCAGATTATTTATCTTTTCATTCTTCTAATGATCCAAAGTGTTATACTAACACTATAAACTGCACCATGTGTCAATACTTATATATTTGCTATACAAAGAAAAATACTATTAGACTACTATTTATATTCTTTTCATAAATTATTACCACCTTAATTTGGCAATTTCAGCACTATTCTCATCGGTCTCTCCATTGGGTCAGGTAATCGCAGTAGGTCATGAATAATAACGATCAAATTTACCGTCAACGTATGTTTTATTTACTACAGACAATTTTTTTTTTTTTAGCTTGACAAGGTGCAGTAGTATAAGAATTCCTGTGGAGCACCTCCACCTCCTGAATCATTAATGCAGATCTGTTACTCTCTCACCTTGTGTTCAAACTGCAGGGGTGTGAAAAAGAGGATCAGAGCAACAAGCGCACACACAGACACACACCAGCGGACGCTACACGGTCTCCATATCACTCCACACACGTGAGATGGACAATGCTCAAACACAGTTTAAATACCGCATGCTCTAACACAGCTAACACAGACCCGATGATTAACTAAAGAGCTGAATTGGGTGAATTCACAGCCTGCATTTTCAGAGAAATGCTATGAAACTTGAGGCTGACTCTCATGATTAAACCATTTGTACCTTCGTATATTTTACCTTTACAGCATTATGCTAAAAAGGAACATAAAATTTAGACCCCACTGGCTTCCTAATACGGTATTTAGAATCTGTGTTGTAAATTTAGATCATCCCATGGATATTATTGAATAATTCTGTTATTCCACATGGGGTTAAACTAGAGCTCTGTTACTGGCATGGTAATAACACAGAATTGTTCATAAGGAGTCGGACATGTGTAGCCTCACGAGAGAACCTATTTTGGGGGAATATTTTTGCAATCACACCTACATGTGCAGGTGAAAAAAAAATACATATCAGAATCTTCTTCTTCTTCTTCTTCTTCTTCCGCACACTCCCTTAGAGTATTACCACCACCTACTCTTCATTTTAGGTCAGATTTTTCCACCTATTCTTCGCCTTAGGTGCACACTTTAGCTCGATATCAGAATTAGAATCAGAATCAGGTTTTATTCGCCAAATATGTTTTTACACACACACGAGGAATTTGATTCCGGCCGTTTGTGGCTCTCAAGTAAAGTCTAACATAAAACACTTAACAATTGTTGGAGGCGATATAAACAGTCCAAAAGACAAGAGTACCCTAACCCTAGTGATAAGGAATAAGGAGTTTTTGTACTTCTCAGCTCTAAGCTGTGGACTGAAATCTGCCTTATTTGTAAACCAGTTTATTAAAAAAAATAAATCTGCCAATGGATGAATGTAAATGCAACATGGACCGTACCAAGCCGTGTCTGCAATACAACATTAAACGATGATTTCAGGCATAGTGCACTGTGAAAATGCTTGTTTAAGGTCTAGGCTTTGGAAAAGGCATTCAGTTTCTCATTACAGTCTTCGTATGTGTATAATAAGGTGTTCATAGCATTAAAGCCTGACGTGCAGCTAAGTCGAGGATTTGTTTTAGAAAGAACAGCATATCATGTTCAGACTGTGAGCAGTAAACACAGACAGACACACACCACACACACACACGGCACTGTGTGTGTGTGTTGCAGGCCTGTAGAGGGACAGGTAGATAGACTAGACAGCTCATTCAGACTGAATGAAGCCACCTTCATATCGTGTATTTTGACCTGGGTCATGATGAGTTTTTAATGTGCTTTGGTAATCCAGGTGACCTACAGGGGGTCTGACTCATCCTGCCCTAAAACCCCAGCAGACAGGATTACAGACAGCCGAGGCGCTACTGTTAAACCAATAGCTCAGGCTATTCATTATTAATGTGAATAATTCGCGACCTTGGTCAGCTTCTTCGCACATTTTGTAATAACTATGAGCACATACCGGGTGAAGCACTTCAGAAACCATCAGGACATGTAGAATATCAGGTACGAGGATGGAAATATTCAACGATACGTTTTTATCATCAATAAATAGTCAGCGCAGTCCGCAATCGTGTTGACACTCCAGTGATCTCTTGCCTTTTAAAAAAAACAACAAAAAAACCCCAAAGAACCTAATCCTATGAACATGATCATTTATAATAAAATACTACTGCTCTCAAAGCGGTGAAATCTGCACTTTAAATATGATCATTTTGCATCTGTAAAGAAAGACACTCACCATTAAATCAGTCCGTGTTTCTTATTCTGCTCTTTCAAGCCAAAAATATACATCCCGTGCTCAATAAACACCAGGCATTGTCTTCTTTCCCAAACCCGGGCGTATGTTTGTTTTTCCTCTATCCGCATTTGTGGTGTTTCAGTGGTCCAGACTGTGCAGTAATTTCTCTCCTCTCCGCCGCTATTGTCCTTCTCGAGCTGAAAATCAAGGCTTCCGAATGCTGAGAGAAGCCACGCCTCTCCGCTAATCAGCCAATAGTAGCGTAGCTTACAGGTGTTGTACAGGCGCGACATGAGGAGAAGGGATAAGCTCGGGTTTAATACGGTACCGGTACTGTTGTTTGTGGGATGAATATTTTAAATATATCATTCACCAAACTCAGAATTTTCTTTATCAAAAATATATATATCCTCACAGGGAAATAACATTATCCCCATAACATTCTTGAACCACGTCAGCATGTCTTTTGTTTATAAAGACGGTATTGACTGAATGTATTTACTTTGGCTCAGCCTGAATATAAATTGGTAATCGTAGAAATGTGAACTCCTGCAGCTCTAATTTAGCTATTTGTATACACAGTATAACAAGAATTATGGACATGATGTCTTTGAACGCACTGAAGCATTATGTGCAAAGGCAGATTAAATCTGATAAGGGATGTTCAACATAATAACATACAGGTATCTATAATAACATATTGGTCAGGTATCTACAAACTTTTGCCATATAGTGGATTTTCCTTACTTCATGCCATTTGTTCATTCTGCTGTCCCTGGAACGCTGGACACAAGATTGCAGGGCACAAAAGAAAGCAGAAAAAAACTCCCAATTTTGTCTAAAATTTTATTAACACAATCACAACAGTCAATACAGTCTGACTTGGTAAAGGTTAATGGATAATGAGGAATGAATAATGAATGTCATTTCTCGGTTAATGTTATTTTGAATAATGTTGAATTGACATACATTAACAGTTTACCTTTAAAATGTCTAAAATGAAGTGTGTGTTACTTTATCATTTTAAATTATAAAAGATATAAAGGACTTGAGTTCAAAGAACAGAATAAAACAGGTACAAATAATTTAAATAATTAAAAGTTCATCTGTGAATTGAATCTTTCTACCACACTCAAAGGTAGACAGTGCATAAAGTTACTAGTGCAAAATGAAATTACATAGGAAATCTTTTCACGCTACACAAATAAAAACAGTTCCAGTGTTTTGGAATGCAGATGCTGGGCAAGGTTCTTGATGCGACAGAGACGGGTAAGTCGTGAATCTCCGGCGCCGTATACTCTGTATATGTGATACTTTTCCTTCTCCTTCAGTGCAAAGTCGAGCTCGTTGGCTGACAGGTGGATAAAGTGCTTCTCCTGCTTCACTGTTGTCTTGACTTCCACAAACACCTCTCGGGTGGTGTTACAGCCGCTCGGGAAGATCAGTTTGAAATCGTACGGCTGGCCACTCTCACCCTTTTCGTTGGACCAGCTGATCTCTCGTGGTCCTTCTCCGCTTTCTCGCCAGCTGTTGAGGAAGGAGTGAACCAGTTGCTCTCCCCATCTCCCGATATCAGCGTTGTCATCATAACCATTGGCCACCTGCAGGAAGTCTGGCAAACTGAAGTCCAGGGCAAGGTCCTCCAGCACTGCTTCTGCAACTGTCGGTTTGGTCCATACTGCATTGTCCAGAGGCATGGGTGGACGGTGAAAAAGGCTTCCCTGGAACTGGCTTGCCATGACTTCTGGAGGCTGGACTGGTTTCTGAACCCTAAATACAGAAGAATTACAAAAAATTACACACGTAGAGAGTAGAGTTTCCATTCAGAAAGACGGAAGCAAAACAGCGTACTGCTCTGATGGCTGCGGTGTGGGTTGGTGCTCTTCTGATGAAGATGGTGCGCCGTTGCTCTCTGGTTTGTCCACACTGGCCTCAGCATGCTCACCAGGAGCCATACTGGACCCAGCATGGGCTTCATTAGGAGCATCAACACCCTGGGTCACCAGCACAGTGGCTTTATGAGGTTGTTCTGTGTAATAAGAAAAAGACATAAAACTTGGAAACTTGACATGGACTTTTTTTTTAGTTTCTATAAGATACATCAGTAGCTATAGAGAGCTTCTAAAGCTAGCTAGGTAAAGACGAACAAAAGAACACGGCTTTGGACAAGCAAGGACAAAGAATTATTATTATTATTTCCTTCCAAGCTTTATTTTTCTTGGAGGTCATGACATGATAAGATGAAACCACCATTGTAGGTCAAACAAATGGGGACTGACTGCAGGAAGCAAGGCTCTGAATGGAGATCTGAGAAAACATCGGACCATACATAAGGTACGTTTGGTCTGAGGAACTCAGTACGTCAATGAGTAATATGAGTTACTCCAGCAATCTGTTCTTGATCATGTCATTTGCTAACACAAGTACTAACCTTCCGTATTTGGGATGCTAGCAGTTGACCTTGGACCCTGAAATATGTGGAGTTCTGTCGTTTTTTCCTGAGCGTTCAGACTGGCAGAGCTCCTCTCAGCTCCAGAGCTCCAGTTTGCAGAAGGTGCAGGAGAAACAGAAGGAGCCGAAGAGGTCAGAGGTGCCGGAGGAGGCCACATCTTCAATACTGCCTCCACAGCCTGGCTTCCTTTTCCTGCGTACGCACAAGAGGACAGACGAGGAACATAAATTATGTCGTGTCAGCAACAGAGATTTTGTCGGGATGACAATAAAAGGTGACTTTATCTCTTCAGTATTTAACAGACGCTCCTTTCCAGAGCATCGTAATAAAGCGTAATGAAGCTTGTACAAGTCTAAATCTAACATTAATCTGAGATGTAGGACCACAAATAAAACCAGTACATGCTGTGAGTTTTATGGAATTGGAACCTGTCCCTGTTGGATTTCTATATTTAAAGCACAGCAACAGTCTGAGCGAGTTTCACATGATCGAGCAGATAGCGACAGAGTCTCTGCACACACCTGTGCTTCTGCCTCCTGTTTTGCTGATCGATGCTTTGGGAGGCCAGCAGTGCAGCATATCATCCTCCTCCTCCTCTGTGTTCATCGCCACTTCCTGTGCACTCACGGATGCTGATGAGCTGATGGCAAAGAGCTCTAACAACAAAAGGGGGAAAAAATTGCTTAACAGAAGAACAAGTAAAAATGAGCTTATTATCATATCTCTGTCCTTCACTTTAACCTGGCTAGACTAATGGAATGTGTGTGTATGTGTGTGTGTGTGAGAGACGCTTATTGATTCCTGTCAGAAAGAAAGGATGAGCGAGGAAAAGATTCCCTCCTTCCTCTGCACTCCTGCAGCCCTGGTAACAGCTGCTCTTTCATGTCAGTGAGCACTGCACCCAACAAATCCCTATTAGCATATGAGCACGCCACGCGGTCTGTGTGTCCACGTGCGAGCGACACACGAATAAAAGATGAAGGAAAATAACGGAGTGCTGTAAAAAGAACGCCGCTGAGATTAAAGCGGCGGTTCATGTCAGAGCTGCAAATGTGCCGTATATATACACGAGACTCCTAAAGCACATAAAACATCAGGGGATCATGTGACCAGGCTTCGCTTCCCTACGACTGATATTCACAACCAGGCCTGGAGCTTACTTTTGGGGTCGGGTGTCTCCAGCGGTGCCGGAACCTCCCATCTCTCTTCATCCGGAGGAAGCTCCTGAATGTCTATACTATCCAGTAATCTTTTCAAAGAATCCGGATCCTGGATAAGAAAATAAAACAAAATAGCGTTACAATTACATTCCAGGTTGAAAGCTTTTGAAAAATTGAATGAGAAAGTAAATCTGATACAGACTGCCAGATCTCTGCATGAATAAAGAGGTTGCAATAAGCCTGTCATGCTATGATTCACGCTCAGTCACAGTAAGTTATCTCCTCCAGACGTTTCCTTCTCTGGCCTCCTGATGCGATAATTACAATGTCTTTAGGCGTGTTCAATCAGCGCATCAGTTCCGGTTGCCAGGTGACAGTGACGCATCCCCCAGAGACATGACCCACTACTGCAGAACGTCTGTGGAGCCACAGATGTGATGACTCACCTGTGTACCGAGGAGTCATTCACCCAGCTTAAGAAAAACTTCTGAGAGTGGGACTGAGGGATCTGAGGTTTGCCTTCATTCATGGGGTATGAATGACCTGCTACCTGATTTTTCCAGCCTACATGAGCTCACCAGAAGAACTTTAGTTGATCAGAAGGTCAAGGTTCAAGCCCCGGTACTGCCACGCTGTCACTGTTGGGCCCTTAACACATGTTTGACCCTGACGTTTGACCCCAACTTCCTATGAAGCTGGGATATGCAAAGAAAAGCAGAAAAGGCTTTTTCTTCCAAAAAGAGCTTTAGTTAAGAGCCAGTACTGCTGAACATCAAGAAAAAACAGATTTGAACAGGACAAAGGTCTGGGAAAACCTGTGGGATGTCACTGTGGCAGAACATACATTGACTAATCAAACTCTTCAAGACAAGATGGAAATATATTCATTTACTTTTTAATCCTGTCTACAGTTTACACAGATCATGTTGGAGGAAAGCGCCGGTTTATTAAAGACAGCAGTCAGTGTGCCTATTGATGTCAAAATCCTCGCTAACTTAATCAGATCGCCTCACCCGGTGAAATCTAACATTTATCTAGTTGTGTGTCAGTAAAACAAAGATAAGCCTCATCGTATTAGTTTGTATTTAGAGCCTGCCTGGTAAAATGTGTGATGCTATTTTATATATCATTTTGACCTCGGGGTTAAACAGAAAAAATGCTAAGATGCTAAATGCTAAAATGCTAAAAAAAAGACTTTAGTTTTAAGCGTATTGTCCTGTGCGTAAAGAGCGCTTAAAGCATCTGTAGAGAATGACGACTGCTACTGAGACACTGCAAAAACTGACGCTTTTACGTAATATAAAAATGAGCTAAAGTAATTTGACAAATTTCTGTAGAATTTATAAATGTAATGTAAACGTATGGACATAAGAAATATTTCAGCAGTTCTGAAATCTACTACCAAAAGGTCGTACTGAGAGTGTGGTGAAGGAGCTTACGTTGATGCGGATAACAAGTTTCTCGAGAAAGTTTTTCAGTTCCTCCACAAAGCTCTTCTCAGTGGTGAACAGTTTCACCAGCTCTCTGCAATCAGAGCAGCACAAGAAACACTTTAACCACAAAGCAAAGAGTTTCGGTCTTGTAAAACGAAGAGCGTGATGGAAGTACTAAAGAAATACCCGCAGATGGACATTTTGGATGACAGATGGTCTTTCTGAATGCACAGCTCTTTCCTGTCTTTCAGGAGACAGATGATGTCATCACTTTCTACAATGGGGCTCTCATCTGGCTGTTCCAGAAGGTAATAAATGTACAGCTTTCCCACCTGTAAAAAAAACAAAAAACAAATCATTCCTCTCTTCAAGCTCTTCACTAAAAGGACAATGATGCAATAGCCAGCAATGACTCAGCATGCAGTGCGGTCGAGCCAGGAATATCAAATCTAGGGGGTTGCGGACAAAAATGGCAAATACTTACCTGACCGAAGCTGAGGGATTTGATCTCCTGGGCAATTCCACTGTCTTTGAGGTCTTCGTATATTTCTCCGAGCTCGTCGTGGTGGTAGATGAACCTCTGGATGTATGGAATGAGGTCACGCACCAGGTTCTGCATAGCTGGACACGGCCTGTAGTTCTCCGTCTGGGGTTCGGTGGTGACGCACTGGGAGAGTTTCTTCACGCCGCAGATCTCCAGGAAGAGCTCTCGGTCTCTCTCACTGAAGGCCAGCTTCTCCTCGTGCAGCTTGGCTTTGAGAATTTCACACATTTCAAATCCAAGTATTTATTATATCAGTATATAAATGATACGCTGCACCTTTTATAAAAAAAAATATTTGTTTTATCAGTGGATTACCTTTTTGGTTGGGTTTGTGTCTGTGTGCTGCTTTCTTCTGAGCCGAGGGTAGGTTGAGGAGACAAATTTCTTTGTGAGATTTGAAGATCTTCTCCAGGTTTGGGTTGTCTGCTATCATAGGTTTCCGAGCCAGCGTGACCCAGCCCTGTGTCTTGGTAGGAAACACCTTCATGCGAGACACCATCACTGGCAGAAATGATACCAAGCATGTAGTCATGCCAAATTGTCTGAAGCTTTAACATGAAACATCTCAAATGAACCTGAACGAACATCATTAGCATCCTCATACCTTTCAGTGTTGTGCAGTAATGCTGGTTCAATTCGATGTCTTGATCTTGCTCTGAGCGTGTAGAGCTTTTGCATTTTTCGGCTTTTGTTAAAAAGAACCGAACACACAATGTCAGCTGTACTGTATTCTGCAGAACCATAATCACTCTGATCATGCGGAAGTGTGGTTACTACATAAAAAAACACCCACCCAGTCTGGCAAAAATGATGGAGATATCCTGAAGCACCTCTCCTGTGGGAAGTGGTGATGATTCACATACAGCCTCCAAAAGGTCTAGGTACTGCTTCATGGACGGACTGTGGTCCACGTTCAGAGACTAGACAAACAAGATACACCATTTTGACTCAAAATACACGTGAATAAACACGGTTCCTTCACACAGCAACTTCACGTGTAAAAATCTTGGCTCACCCTAAACAGTTCTTCCATTTGTTGCAATTTGCTATAAAACGGTGCCAGTACTTTAGGTTCCTGGACCCTGCTGCCTGGCTTGCGGATCAGCTCCTTGTATCTTACAAACATCTCTGTTGGATCTCTCCAGCACACGTCCTTGAGATGGTAGAAGCGTCCTGAGGTCCACTCGTCCTTCCTGGAAAAGGCATGCAAGACCTTAGCGTTTAGAGACTAGCGTATACATCTTTTATCCGTTGAATCACTTCTAATATCATTGTAATTTTTCTGATTGTGTGCTTCTTGATACTGTAGTTCTACTGTAGCTCTCTCACCTGTCGTACTCTATGAAGACAGCAGGTGTGTGCTGGAAGAGCTCTCTGAGCTGCGTGAAAGAGCACTCTGCATACAAGAAGCGGTACACGGAGTGGACGTGATGCACGGTGGTAACGAACTCGGCTCCATCGGCCTCGCCGCCACCGGACTCCTTCGTACACCAGAGTTTCATGTAGTTGACCATCTCGTTCACCAGAACAGTGTTTCTCATCCCTGTGCACGTACCACAGAATCCATTAATCCCCCCAATTGGAAAACAAACAACTAGTCTCACACTCTCTGCAATCTCATCCAGAAAGCTGAAGGATGTGTAGATACCTGCTTACCTACTGCTCTGGAGAATTCGCTGGGATCCAGATTGACGTAACAAACGTGGGATCCCAAGAGACTGTGTACTTTGTCAGAAAAGAGATACACCCTGTTTGGAATCAGGTATTTCACAATGTTTTTCCCATCTTGCATGGGCTTGTAGGCAGGAACCCATGCCAGCTGGGTGAGGTGGTAGTAGAACGAGGACTTGGCGTCTTTTAGTGTGCGGCCCTGGCTGTCCAGAACCCGAGCACTGAGGTACTGAGAATACTTCTCTCTGAAACACAGAAAACATACGTGCGTTCCTTTTAAAGCCTGGCTTTGAATTGGCTAATTGTGTCAGCTTGTCGTAACAGCCGCAGTCGGGTTCGTCTGATACGTTCTCAGACACAAGGCCGTTTTCAGGGCTTTGGGCTTTGACATTTGAAACAGCGTTTATCTTTTGTCTCATTAACATGAAGAGAGTGATGGACTAGCATTCCACTGGGGGTTCATTCCCTCATCTTGTCTCCAGTGGTTCTGGGAAGGAACCCACCATGATCTTGGCAGGATAAAGCAGTTACTCAAGATGAATGAATGATTGAACTTTGAGAGGTAAAATCATCATTTATAGCTGTTACAATTTAAGTGATAACAAGAACTATCTTGTTTTAAGGTTGTTCCAGAACAATAAATATAACCATATCCATATAGATACTAAAAATTCTTTAAAAAAAAAATGTAAAAAAAAAAAAACAACTGTTAGAACAGGACTAAAAGATGTCAGGACATGCAGTTATTTAACATAATTAACGTCATGGTAGTAACAGTAACTCACCACAATTATTTTCCTGCTCCTACACGTCCTGTTGTGTTTTATTACTCATGTACCCGTTCAAAGCTCTGAGTATATGATGCAACACACGGATAAAGGGCACAAAAGAGAACTTTTTCTTTCTAATATCTCTACAAACAGGAGGAGATATCTGATGAAGATTTAGAAGCTATAAGAAAACACTGTCCTGCTGGATGACTCACACGCTGCAGCACAGAGAGGACAAGAAGTGATGCACGAGGCTGATACGACGAGGCGGCGAATCCCAGACCTGTTGTTGTGCCTGATCGTTAGCCTTAATGACTGACACCATCGACAACTCTGTAAAGGCGGTTATGATGGGCTGGAGGAGTTCATGAAGCCGTAGAACATAAACAATTTACCACAGAGAAGGAGTTCACGCCGCATACGGAATCTGTTTATTTAAAACACGCTCGTAATGGAAGCCATTGAAAGGGAATCGACACATGTGTGTGTGTGTGCTTCAGGTATTTGTAAATGAGGCTTTATACAGTATGCGTATACTGTACTGCTTCTTTCAGAGGGACAAATTTATGAAAATATTACAAATATTTGAGTTGTATCTTTAATAGTCACGCTCTTTAATGCTTTCATACTTGAATTACCCCCCCCGAGTCACAGTAAACCCTGGCTAAACAGAATCCTGGGTTATTTTATTTTGACCTTTAACACTGCTCATACATTACCCAGGGTTAACAATTAATCCTGGCTATTCACAATCTGATGTTCTATTCATAATCTGCCTCAACCTTATTGTTTGCTTATCAGCGCTGTCAAAAACCATGATTGGATAAATACAGTGTGTGAACGCTTTAAATAGCGGCTTGTTTCTGTGAGAAAAATAGGAGCGTTCTACCGTTCTGTGCCTGAACAGATATCGTAATCTTTTACAGCTTTAGAATCTGTTGGCCTTTTTAAGTTTGTCATGTAGTTTGACCAGGCTTTTGCTGGTATCCTTTTTTTTGTTTATTTCTGTATTTTTTGCATGAGTTGTTTTCAGCGTCACATATTTCTCCCTCGCTACTCTGCAGATTTACATGATTTACATTTCGGGAATTTCTCAGACACCTTTATCCAGACTGACTTACATTTTTATATCAGTTTATACAACTGAGTGATTGAGGGTTAAGGGCCTTGCTCAGGGGCCCAGCAGTGACACATTTGGTGCACCTGAGATTTAAACTCATGACCTTCTGATCAGTAGTCTAACACCTTAACCACTAGACTACCACATCCCCCCTGTGAAGTTTTGCTATCTGATGTTCCCCAGCTGTTTTTGTTGTTACTACGTCCCGGTTTTCACGTGTGTTGCTAAGCGTTTAGCCGTAATGTTCAAACCCTGCATGGTTTCAAACTGTACACACTGACACTGTGTGTTCATAACCCCGGGCTGAAAAGGCATGCTTCTACATTACCAGTGTAAAACATTCCTCTAACAGGGGCTAAAAGCGGGGTTTGGAAAGAGGATAACTCGGGGTTAAGCGCAGTGTGAGAAATGTTTATTGAAGACAAAGGACTTAAAATGCTGCTCTGTTCTTACATCCGCAGTGTGTCCAGATTTGGGTCGTGGAAACGTAGACTTGAAAACGAGGATACATTAAATAACACACTGCTTCACACCATGACCCAGACAAGGAGGTCTAATCTTTGTATTTTAACTCTGCTTATGTGAGGACGGACAATACAGTGAAGATGACCTCATTAACATCCAGCCACCTGCATTTCAGCATTATTCTACACACAATATAGGCCATCAGATATGTATACAGACTAGAGAGAGTTGGAAAGGGAAAAAAGAAAAATAACAGGACTAAAATAACAGACTGACCACAAGATGAATGGCTAGATGAAAAGCTTTGCTTCAACATCAGCAGCAGATTAGGAGGATTAGAGCAGCTGTCTGACAGACAGGACTTTAACACTGGAAGCCTTATGAGAGTCTTATGTGAGGAAGAGCAGTGCATAATCCTGTACTGTGAATATGTCTAGGAGAGTGTGTGTAAGAGAGTGTGTGTATGTGTGTGTGTGAATAAGAGAGAAAGAGAGAGAGAGAGAGAGAGAGAGAGAGAGAGAGAGAGTGTGCATGTGTGTGTTTGTGTGTCTGATTTTGTGTGTGTGTGTGTGTGTGTGTGTGTGTGTGCATGGGTGTGTGTGTGAGAGAGAAAGAGTGTGTGTGTGTGTGAGTGAGTGAGTGAGTGAGTGAAAGAAAGAGAGAGAGAGAGTGTGTGTGTGTGTGTGTGTGTGTGTGTGTGTGTGTGTGTGTGTGAGAGAGAGAGAGAGTGTGTGTGTGTGTGTGTG
>JAOTRN010000053.1:16272642-16285142 GCA_028566695.1 Bagroides melapterus
ATTTTTTTCTTGTAATATTTACTGAACTTTACCACATGCGCGTTTGGTCGTATCCGTATCACAGCATTGCCGAGCGTGACGACGAGACTCAGCGTCTTGGTCTTTGGGCTCCGACTCCATCCGCTCCGAGCTCAGCGGTGTGTTAGGCGGCGTGAGCAAGCACGAGGCTTCCAGAGCTGTGCCGTTGTGGTTCGCCTCTCTGTCTTGTAGCGCTAGAACATTTTTACTTTGTGTGAGCAGAACGTCACATGTGCCCTCGTCACCTGATACTGAAGAACAAGTGGAAGAATCGCAGTTCTTAGGCAGCATCAACGGCGTGGGTCCTTGTTCCAGGTGGGCTTTTGGAAGAACCTCTATTCTGGTGCGTTTGGCATGGAGAGGTACGGCAGGTTCACGCTACACCACAGATAATAAGAAAAAGAAAAATCAGAATATATAGAAGTCAAAGTATCATGAGTTAGAAGTAAGGGGTGGAGTTCGAGATGAATCCTATATCTGTGTGATTTCTAATTCATTTCATTTTGGATCCAAACTGTAGAATAGCTTTAGACTAGAATTATTCAAATTGAATGTTTATTGACTTATAAAAGTAAATACAGTGTAGAATGTAACACAAAGCAAAATACAGAAATACTTTAACCATTACACATACGATAGATAGATAGATAGATAGATAGATAGATGGATGGATGGATGGATGGATGGATAGACAGACAGTCAGACGGACGGACAGACAGATGGACAGATAGATGGACAGACGGAGAGACAGACAGATAGATAGACAGACAGATAGATTAATCGATCTATCTGTCTGTCGATCTATCTATCTATCTATCTATATCTAAAAATACTGATACCCCAAAGAACATTTAAATGAAAACATTAAGGATTTTTTTTTTTAGTTCTTGAGTGCATAAGATGGCTGCTGTATCATGGTAATGCTATTTTCATGACTAATAACAATAAATCAGGAGTGAACTGTAATTATTATTAAATATTACTGCGTACCTGAGCACACTGTGTAGCCGACGCTCTAACATTAAGTGTCTTGATGATTGCCTGAAGCTGCACGAGTTCCTTAATAAGACTTGAATCTCCAACAGGCTTTTTTAAGTTCAGCTGGAAGCCATCGACGGGCAGGACGAGAGGCGGGTGATCGTCAAAGCTCTCCAGAATATCAGCTGGTGGACAGGAAACAGGGAATTGTGTAATCTGGAATTAGACTTTCACTGCTGCGGTTTTAAATGTCAGCGACGCATGATGCACTAGCCGTGATCAAAGAGCCTGAGTCAGTTTAACAACAAAGCCGAGATCTGCTACTACAGAGCATTATCACGATCGTATATCAACGCCGATTTCTCACCGGTTCGGAATGCTGCGTCGGCTTCAGCGCCGCAGGGCGTCCATGCAGAGGGGCAAGGCCGACGTGGGTTGTACTCTGTCAGCATGTGGTGAAGTTGAGCGGGGCTAAGTGAGAAAAACTCTGTCCTCAAAGAACCCCATGATGCCTGCACAAAGGAACATATGGATTTACTTAGATGAGTTAGGAACAGTTTGTAATTTTAAGAACACTCTGCAGCCTGTAAGGCAAAAACGATCCACCCTTTCTGTTGAAATGACATTTTCCTTGTGATTTGATTTTGAAAGTAAAGGCATGGAGCAGATTTGTTCATTTCTGGGCCAGAAAAAAATACTGAACTGAAGATACTAACCAGTTCCACTAGGTTTTCTAAGAACTTTGTAGAAATGCATTACACACAGCTCCAGTTCTCTTTGTACCACCGTACGACCCAAAACATCTGCCACGAATGGTGAAATTATTGATCATGAAAAGAAATAGGACACGAGTTATCATATTCCTGTAATTCTCCAAGGAATGTCCAGAATATATAAGGTGTTTAGCGTAAAGTTTGCTTCATTTATTCGCTGATGGACAATTTCACCAAAACCTTTGCATACGAGTCAGAATTCGGTCCTGCTTCAAGCATGCTAAGAGTTTTTGCTCAAAAGCCAGAAAGCTCTCGTGAATTCCTCGGGTTTTCCTATAATTCCTCGGATTTCATTGGTCGTTATCAGAGAAGGTCACCTTAAAACCAGCTCAAACTGCATTATTAATCTGAAACTGCTCAGTGACCATCGATGACTGAGCTGTACCTGAATTTAGAAACATATCCAAATAATTTATCCGCACATAATATTAGCTTTAAGAGTTACATGACTATAAATTGCTGCTACTGACTCATGAGTTATACAATAAGTGAATGTCTGAGATCGCTTTCAGCTGATTGCCGGTTTTCTCGTCTAATTTAGAGCATGTAGAATGTAGCACTGTGTAGCATGAATAGTGACATTCAGACTCAGACAACGAACCATACGACAGAATGAAAAAAATCCCAGCACTTGATACATGTAGGCAAAGCTTATCCGCCATGTCATCTTTATCTGCCGGATTGAATGACCCTTTGTGCTCGCCAGTCTTAATCCTTTAATGGTTAATACTCCCCTGTTAATTATTTCTGAAGACTACACTAATTCCTGGTGTCTATATGGATGATGTTGAAAGACAGTCAATAGAAACGTGTAATCGGATGACGACGCTACACGACGGTTCCGGACGCTCCGACAGTGGTCCTTGTATTCGTTCCATTTTCTGCACAAGACTGGAGTCAGAGGGAGTGTGAAGCGTTGAGCTGAGTTACTCATACGAATCCTTCATTTCTTTATTTATGTTCTTAACCTTAAGTGGTTTTCACCAGATTTCAGGTATAATTACATGTAGGACATATTCGATATGTGTGAAACCCGTGTAAAGGTTCATAACAATCCCACTGCAAAAAATGACTTTCTTACGTAGTAGTTTTGTCTTGATTTCAGTAGAAATATCTAAAAATTCTTAAATCAAGATGTGTTTTCTTGATAAGCAAAATGACCTAAGAAAATAAGTCTAGTTTTTAGACAAAAAATATCAAAGTTAAGTGAATTTCTGCTTTAGAAACGCAAAGAAATCTGCCAATGGGGTAAGAAAACACTAAGTTCAAGAAAGATTCAAGAAAAAATCTTATCCCAGATTTCGTTGCTTGTCTTAAGCACAAATTCACTTAAATTTGATCTTTTTTGTCTGAAAACTAGACTAAAAAAACTAGACTAAAGAATTTTTAGACATTTGTACTGAAATCAAGACAAACATTCTTAGCAAGTAAGTCATTTTTTGCAGTGCCTTACATATACTGTATATTACCCATCCATCCATCCATCCATCCATCCATCCATTAATTCATCTATTTTCTGTACAACTTCACTTATATAACATGGGTGCACAGGGACCCTGGAGTCCAGGTTACTCAAGGCAGAAGGTGACAGTCGCTCTGGATGGTCCACTACAGGGCACAGTCCCACACACCATGGATAATTTAGAGATGCCAATCAGTCTACAATGCATGTCTTTGTACTGGGAAGTATGCACACAGAGAACAAGTAAAAAACCCAAAGGTGGAGGCAAACATGCTTAACACTAAGCCACTGTGCCCTTACATGATATTTCATTAGCATCCAGAACCATTTTACTAAATAATAATGTGACACAGGTCAATTTTCCCAAGCCGTATTACCTTATGCATCTTCTGTAGATGTTTGTAGATATTTGTATTCACATGCATGCTTTTCTTTTTTACCCCCTAGGTGTTCATTCATTCAAGGCGTGGAGAAAGAAAGTGTCTCTGACCTGCAGCAGATGTTCTCGAGTGGTGGCGAGCAGGTTGACAGCAGAAGAGAGTTTGAAGAGTTGGCTCTGCGCCAGTTCTCCGAGCCCTGCTGTATAAGCCCAGTCTATGAGCGCATCCAAATTTGCCCGGATCTGAACCCCGCATGTCCATTGGTAAAACCTCCCCCCTGAACCTTCAGACAAACAACATACAACTCTCAGTATAAACAAATGATACAACGCCAGCTCGTACTTCATCAGGACATTTGAAATGAAGAGTTAGAAAGACGAACCAAAACTTTTTATACAACTGAGGAAGACAGGGTTAAGGGCCTCGCTCAGGGGTCCAGCAGTGGTTTGGTGGACCTGGGATTCAAACCCACAACCTTAAATTTGCACTTCAACACCTTAAATGCTAAGGGCCTCGCTCAGGGGTCTAGCAGTGGTTTGGTGGACCTGGGATTTGAACCCACAACCTTAAATTTGCACTTCAACACCTCGAACACTCGGCTACCCCAATGCAATAAACGAAAATGACGAGCACGGTGCCCGTGTCCCTGGAAACTAAGAGGTAGATGATATAATTTCAGAAGGACAATTAAACAAACAAACAAACAAGAGTCTTTTACCTCTCTCCATGAGTAGGTTGAAGAGGACGGCATTGACAAAGAAGAAGAGGTAAGTGAAGAGCTGGATGGAAATTTCAGGGTGTACGTGGAAGTCTCTGATGAGATTCAGCGTCTTCGTAAAGATGTCCAATATGCTGACGACTTCATTAGGGATCTGTTCCTGTCCTTTCTTTGAGAAAGGATTGCTGTCTAACAGGCCTGGGAGAACCGGGTAGAGGAGCTGTGTGAGAACGGAACAAGATAAATGACAAACAAACCTTTAAATGAGGTGATTATCATGACCTAAAATCATGTTTAGATGAACGTAAACCATCTTGCATTAAAAGTGGAGGCAATACAAAATATTTTTTCAGGGAAATTTCTCTCTATTCGTCTCCAGTAACCACGTTATCCTGATCATGATCCCAAGCGTGTCCAGGAAACTCTGGACGTGAAGCATGAATACACCCTGTATGGCATTTATACACACTTTTACTATCTTATATGCATATTTTTAGGAGGTAGGAAGAAACCAAGGGAACCAAAAGGAAACCCGTGTCATGAAAGTTGACCTTAAATTCCACAGAGTGAGAAGTGTTGCAAAGAATTGAAGAATAGGCAAAATATCAAGATGTACAAAGCTGAGAGACGTATTGAGAAGACTGGAAGATCGAGCTGTAATTGTAGCAAAATGGAGTATTGAACCGGGGGTGAATACTTTTGCAACGAACAAATTTCTGCTCTTTTGTCGCGTGGTACGAATCTAGTATTTAAAGTCTTTTATTTATGTAGAATCCCATGCAAGGCATTGTTGTTTGTATTACTACGAACCCAAGTAAAAATGTCTTATCTGTATTATTAAATCAACCGAAGTCACATGGTGCACTGAGAGCTCTATCAGAGCCCGACAGATCTGAACAAAGGAAACACCACCGCCAAAAGCAAAAGTGCACCGTGCCTAATCCTTATCAATGAGCTGTAGGAGAAGATCTGCAGAACATGAAGGCTTTCCTCTGTGCTCCAACATGATAAGAAGATCTTCCTCACTCACGGGCTATAACTTTGAAGAACGGCTTGATAAGCTCTGGATTGTGAGCCTTACACACTCTACAAAACAATGCTCAGTCCTCTGTTTCATCTAACATCCTTCCTGTTCTTTCCTTCATCCTGACAGAGGTCAGAAAATGGACATGTAGTTGTCTTGGGGTGCAGGTTCTTCACAGGTTTCTCATATTAAACATGTTCCGATATAAAGGTTCACATTGTGACAATAGCATCTTTACATCAGATTGTAGCTTAATATATTGACAGATATTAAATATATATATATATATATATTGTCTTCACCTGAAATTGTTCTCTTGGTAGATTTGGACTAATCTCAGGCATCAGAGTAGGAACATTCTTCAGTCTCATCTTAAGTTTTACTTTCTAGCTCGTCGTGTATCATCTGCTTTCTAGCATTTTAGCGTCTTCAACCCTATTTTTGAGCCTCTTGCTCCAAAACAACAGTATAAGTATTTCTCAAAGACTACAAGGTGGATTTGAATAATTCTGGTACCAAAATAAAGGTAACGCATGCAAGATTATTTTTTGAAGATGCTTTACATATTTACCCCCCCCACCACCACCACCTATATAGGAGACCCTATGTCTGTACTCTCTGCCTCTTTGCCACTGCCTCTGCACTCGATTAAAAATCTTCTATCATTATTGTTCTTTCCATCCGTTCGTTTTTATTCTACACGAATAAATGTAAATGTAAACGTACTGAGAAACCACAACGACTTTTATCCCAAAGACTTTCCAGTTTCAGAAAATGTAAAGTTTTTACAGCTTTGATTGTTACCTCTGACTTATACAAAGCTGACACTGGAGGCTTCTTTCCAAAAATTCTGAATGTCTCCTCACAAAAAAAAAAAAAAATCACCAGCTGAATAATTAGATATCTGATTATGTGGAGAATCAGACAAATAAATGATCACTATATGAAAATCCATAACATATTAGAACAATTTAGAATTCAAATGCATTGTGGTAAAAGTCTTACATGTCCTATATTTGTTTATTAGCAAACGTCTAGTACTAGACGTCTGAAGGGGAAATTCTTTAGAAGAAAGGGTTTTTTTTTCTTTTTTGGGGGGAATATTAAGATTTATAGCTGAAGACCAGCAAAGGAAATTCAGAGAGAAGAGTCTTGTTAAAAAAAAAAAAAGATTTCCACTCAAGCTTGTGTGCTGCCCCCACTTCTTGTCCAACTCAACACTTCTTTATTCTCTGCATGCCCAGACATGACAACGCTCCCTTTGTTCAGTCCATGGACAGTTGGATCCAGTCCGTGCTTGGCAGTGGTTTTAACCCAGGCCATCATATATTCAGTATACACTCTTAAATTGCTGTATCGCTCGTGCATGGACACACTCTTGGCAATCGCTGCAAGCTTTGGCAACCCTGTCGCAAATAATATAGAGATCATTCATCTTAAAAGTAAAAAAAAACGAAGAAAAAAGTAAGAAAAGGGCAAAAAACAAACAATAGCTCCTTATTTCCAAATGTTTGATTAAAAATGAAAATGACTGTAGCTGTTTGGCAGCAATCCTTATACCGCATAGACCTATCTAAAGTATATTTAATATTTCTATACACAAAATGCACTGAATGTTTTTTTTTAACAGACTATTTAGAGTGAGTGTGTCTTTGCCTCTGGGAATCGCAAACCCACAAACACACCACGCTTTTATTTTCCTAAGCCAACCAACAGCTGCTTCCTTTCCTGATAGATACTGTAGAAAATTACTGTACAAATTAAACCGAAAGCTGCAAATGTTATTCAAGCTATAAAGCGTCTGTTGTCTTTCACTTGGTTTCCTATTAATAATATTGACTCTACCTGTGGCATGAGATACTAGATAGAACGTGTTATTTTTGCGGAATATTGAAGTAACCGATGCCACTCGTATGAAGTCAATACTGAATAAAGCGTCAGACGCGCGACATTTTTGAAGAACACACTCAAACAAGCACTTATAAGTCCTGAATTTAAGATAATACGACATTCCTGCAACAAGCTAAGAATAAACTCAGCCTCCTGGGTTAACTGGGTAGCTACAATGATCAACTGATATTGATTACACAGCACATTTGGTGTATAACTCTCTGCCAAGTTCATGGTTTAGTAGAAGGAAATCTCTGATGAGAACAATGTTCCAAATCACAAATCTACCCTGACGCACACTTCCAAGACAATCCCACACTCCGGACTCTAAAATCCCTCAAATCGGAAGACGCCTATGGAAAACTTCCCATGGCAAAACATCTCAAGACCAATGATGAACTGAAATATCCCAGAAACCAAATTCAACTTTTCCCAGAGACAGGATGCCTCAAAGAATTTTCCATACTGGAACATTGGAACATGGAGCAGTTCCCAAATGGAGGCTACGGTGAATTTAATCTGAGCGATCAAGAGACAGGAAAGAAAGGAAAATTCAGTTCAACAGTTTCTTAGCAAGGAGCACACGAACAGGCATTTTATCCATTCATCCCTGTTTACCCCAGACTCAACTCATATCCCCAGCGCATTTAATACGTTTTCTTTTGATCTGATACCTCACCTTTATTTATTATTGTTATTTTTTATTATTATTTAACATAATAGCATTAAAGCACTTTTTGTTCCGCTCCTGACGTTTTATTCTATTAACCCAGATTCCTTCCTTGTTTTATGCGACCCATTTGATAGTGGAGGTTTTCCTAACTGTATTTAATATAAACAGGAGACGGAACAAACGTTAGGAAATGGTTTTCTAATGCTTCAAGGCTGAAGGGAAGCTGGCGGATTTCCTACATGCCCCTGGTCACAAGAAACTTCTGGAAAATCCTGAAGTAATTAAAAAGGAAGCTTTTTCGACTTTGCTTGCGACACAAACCTTTTTAATTGAATCAGTATGGCTAGAGCCGGGTCTAATAATGCATGCAAAATCGTTCAGCATAGAGAACAAACGATTACAAATCTCACTTCAGCACCGGAAAGACAGAAAACGAACCATTTGATAAGGACAAATCGTGACTCTAATGCGCAGTCAGGTGTTTTATCTCTAACTGACTACATCAGTGGGCCATGAGTCATGTGTGTACATGTGAACTGTTCAGGAAATGGATGTGTAGAGCCTTCCTTCATTTTATGGAGTATTTCAGTACATTATTACAGTGATACCACGCTAACATTGACCTTTACAAGGTTCTTGTCTTTCCTCATGAGTTAAAAAAAGACCATTTGAAGACCTGGGTTTGGTTTCCCTGGAAATGTAAAACAGCTGTATCATAAAGTAAATGTCTAAAGACAAGGAATTTCGATCCGTAGAGTCACGGGTTTATTTACACTCTTAAAGAAGAAGTACTATATACTGTAGAACCCTGTGGTTCGGTTGTTGGGAAATAGAACCTTCCCTGGTTCCGTAAATGAAAGAGAGTATAAGGTGAAATCAGTGATGTTCGGGGGCTTGATTTCTGCCTCCATGGTGTGTTCTCCTTCTGTGTTCTCCATGTGCCTCTGGGGTTTCCTCTAGGTTCTCCGGTTTCTTCCCCCGGTCCAAAGACACGTGTTGTAGGGTGATTGACATCTCTAGATTGTCTGTAGTGTGTGATTGTGCCCTGTGATAGATAGATAGTGGCATACCCTACATACCCTAATGTGTTCCCTGCCTTGTGCCCTGAGTCTCCTGGGTTAGATTCCAGATTCCCTGTGTCCCAATCGGATAAGCGATGTAGAGAATGGATGGAGGGAAAATGTGTTCTGTGTGAGAATCATCTGCATTTTCTGGTCTCAATTTGCATACAATAATAATAATAATAGGAAGAAGAAGAAGAACCTCTTGTAAGATTGTATACGCCTAGATTCCACTCCAAGATCCACGTCATTTAGGGCAGTTTAGAGCTCTAAATGACGAACAGGATTCGTCCTGCGTTCTCCTCGTCTCAGATAAACCCGAAGTACTTCATGATTTTTTTTTTCACTGCTGTGCTGGAATAAACTTCTTCTTCATTAAGACCTTTGCCTTCGTCGTTTTCTTTTCTTACACCCTAAATGATTCTAAAAAGAATCGTCTATCTTGGATTCATAGAATTGATTCCACTGGGTTCTTTTCAATAGGCCCTTCAAAATGTTTCTATATAAAGACCTGTTAATGTTGGTCCAGATATGAAGCAAGTCATAGAACCATTTTAGGTTCCATACAGAACCATTCCATTTAAGAAAGGAGCATGTTATTCGATTATCCTAACCTTTTTGAAAATATATTCCATCATTTGACAGGAATTGCCTTTAAATTACATATATTTTAATATCATGCCTGAATTGATATTTCACATTCTTTTGAAATATTTCACAAATAAAAGCTCGGTGGTTTGGTGGTTAGCACGTTTGCCTGATACCTCCAGGGTTGGGTGTACGATTCCCACCCCTCCCATGTGTGTGTGGAGTTTGAATGTTCTCCCCGTGCCTCGAGGGTTTCCTCCGGGTACTTGTTTCCTCCCCCGTTCCAAAGACATGCATTGTGGGTTGATTGACATCTCTAAATTGCCCATAGAAGCGAGTGTGAGTGTGAATTTGCATGTGGCCCTGTGATAGACTGGTGACCTGTCCAGGGTGTACCCTGCCTTCGCCCGTAGATGGCTGGGATAGGCCCCAGCTGATCCCTGTGACCCGGAATAAGCAGGTATGGACAATGAACGAATGAAAACTGGGGTATTCATTGGGTTTGTCAGAAACATGACTAAACGATCCACCTGGAAGCGGTCCAATTCTCTAAACGATGAAGTTCTAAATGAATACCCCGCATTTATCCAATACACAAAGCTACTGCTATAACTTCGCCACTCTCCAAACTGACTCTCGCCTCCTTGATAATCTCTCATTCATTCATTCCAGCTTTGGAGATACAAAACAAACTCACACGCCCCGTTGTGCTAAAATTAGCCCGGGAATATTTTTCTTACTCAATCTGTGCTCCTACAAAAAAACAAAAAAACAAACAAAAAAAAAACACAGCAGGTCCTGTGTGATAAAACAAGCAGCTATTATGCACAGAAGCCAAAGTGGCTGAGGTTATTTAACATGCACTTCACGCCAAAGCAGAAACACACTGACCTTGGTGATGTAATAGACACACTGCTGGAAGGTGAACATAATGACTTCCTCCAGGACCGTCATGGCCTCCTCGCTGGCAGGCCGCACGGTAGACAAGCGCAACTCCAGCACAGCTTTCAGGATCATGTGGACAGAGAGATCATCGCTCGATTATGAAGAATATCATCAGTGGTGCTTTGAACGATCTTAATCTTAATTAAAATCATTACCCAAACAATCTTCCTCCTCTTCCTCCTCCATTCGTGAAATCCCATGCAGCAGGCAAGGCACTTCTTGATGGATGAAATGGAGAAGCTCGATGGAATTGGACATCCACAGAACAAGCGGCTGCAGGCTTCTGAGGAGGTTCTCCGTCTGCAGCTCCGCCGGCTCAAGGCCTTCTCTGTGAAGTGAATTTACAGTTTTATATCCAGGAATCAAATCAAATTCAAATTCAAATTTTATTTATCACATACATAAAAATACACAGTATGACATGTAGTGAAATGACTGATCCTTATAAGAGAGAGGTAGAGTGGTAAAATTTAAATGATTAAAATATATGATATACAGAACAAAAAAAAAATTCAAATAAAGAAGTAAAGAGATATGTGAACAAAAATAGAAATAAGAGTAATAAATATATAAAACATAATATATAGCATATAGGATATAGGAGTTACTATATCTAAAAAATAGGACACTATAAAAAATATAGGAAAATATAAAATATATAGAACAGACGTTTGTACAGGAGCAGTGTAAAGTGATCAGTGCAAGAAAAAAGGTCCAAATAAGCAAGAAATTCTGACCACCAAATATGAAAATGAACAAGACATGGAAAGACTTTTCCACTACTGGGATTGTTAAACCTTTTAAAGCGGGACAGGCGCATTTATATATTTTATTTTCTGGTATTTTTTATGAATCGTAACACTTTTAAAAGAATGATTGTTTTCAAGTTTTTTAAAACATAAATCTAAATTGGTGTTTCAGAGCTTTTTGTACTGGTCCAGAATGTTAAGGACAGTAATTTGATACTCTATCTAAAAAAAATGACTTTGGATATATTCTCATTTTATTTTACTGTTCGGAATACGTTCGTAATTTTTTTTTTTGCTACACAAAACTTCATGATGTTCCGATTAAATGCAACAAATCTTTTCTAGAATGTCCTACTTCCAAAGATGGGTCTCGCTCTATAGTAACAGCTTGTTAGAAGTTAACATGGTCTGTCAGTGTGTTCTTGGCTGAAAGTCTTCTCACACAACGTTTCCTTTTCCAGACATTTCTTTAAAAAAATAAAACCTTTATTACTCTATTGTCCTGATGTTTAGATTCACATGTTTAGGTGTGGTACATGAAACCCTATTTGGTTTCTGTGTAAGTCAGTCAATCGTTTGAGAAGCCATGGGGTCTTAAAGGGTTCTGAATTGATCAGGAGTGTAAAAATTGTCAAGAAGAAACCTACATTTCAGACTGAACAGCCGCAACCTCCTTCGCTCTTTCCTGTACGGGAATAAAAAAACTTTCAGGACCTCAAAAGAATCAAATATATTTGCTTTTCTATTCAAATCTGAATCTTACCAATACAGCTATTTGAACCTCATTGGCTACATGTAGAAGAAGTCGTCGCAGGTCGGTCATGGGAAAATGTGTAGCGGATTGCTGGAGGCATAAACACATCATGAATGATGGCGTGAGCTTGTGCAGGTCTTCATGACAGGTTACCTTTTTAAAGATCTCCTCCAGGACACGTGTTTCATGCTCTACGTCATAAAAGAGGACGAGCTCTGGTCCGTTGGCGTCCCTCAGACAGGGCAAGGTGCTTTCTGCAGCACAAAGAGTTCCTGACGTCGACAACGTACGTGTCTGATAAAGAGGAAATGGTGTAGGAGGAGGACGAGGAGGAAGACGAGGAGGTTGAGGCGATTCACCTTGGCACGGAAGACCTACACTATGAATGCTGCCCAAAATTTCAGAACTAGGATCCTTAAACATGAAGAGGTAATTCACGCCCAAGCCTATGACATCTCCTGAATGAAGCTCCACCTCTTGGTTGATA
>JAOTRN010000053.1:16376314-16388315 GCA_028566695.1 Bagroides melapterus
AACTCTGTATTCAATTAAATTATACAATTAGAAAAAGAGACCAAGTAACCCCAGATATATATTCATTAGTGCCAATTTCTTAAAAATCAGCCAAGTCTTAACCAACTTGAAAATACTGTATGAGGCCAGAACTTTTATTATTATTTTTAATATTTTAGAACTTTTTTAAAACAGTAAAAAATTTTGTGCTTTGTTGGCAAAAATAGGAAAAAAATTCCAAAAATGATGTGAAAGTAACCAAGCTTGGACACGTACAACAAGCTTTTAGTAGAAACAAACTCAAGGGGGCACAGAAAGACAACACCCTTGGGCACATGCTCTTTTCTGTGACTAACAGGTTTTTGTTTTTTTTGTTTTTTGTTTTTTTTTGCTTCCATTTCCACAGTTCTTTTTATGTCCTTTGTTAGTGTGCGTCATTTTAATCTCCTTCCTTTTGCCAACGATAATTCATAAATAAATTCTGGACTTGTTAATTAGCCATGACTGGCTGGAATTGCTGGTTAGAATACTGCATGTTGCTTAGGCTGAAGTTTAGACCATCCATGAGAGACTTGTCGTTGAGGCTCCCATAGGCTGCAAACACGTCGAAGGCATTGTTGTACTGCAGAGGGCTGAGGCTGAGCGGATTCTCGTTGCTGAACATGGCGGTGGAGCTGCCCTGGCTCTGGAGGTTAGGGAAAACGAACTCCTTGGCATTAGGAGAGAGCGCAGAGGCCTTTGGCTGCGGCTGCCCTCCGAGCCCGAGACCGTAGAGAGAATGCATGGAATTGGAAATGGCTTTATGCTTCAGTAGGCTGGTCACATTCAGGCCAAGGTTGGTGGGAGATGAGCGTGCCACCTTGCTCCCCCCACCGCGGCTGCTGTTCTTCATTTTGGTGGAGCCGAACTTGGTGGCGGCGAAAGTGGCTGTGGTGAAAGTTAAAGGTTGAGTGGAGCGTGGCATGAATGAGGGGCTGACAGAAGCAGACTGACCAAATGGTGGTGACGGAGAGCTAGACTCTGAGGAGACACCCACAGGATCACTGATTGGCATGAAGACCTGAGCATCGGGGTTAAAACTGTTCCTGATTTCCTTGTCCAACTCGGACCCATTTTCACCATTATCGTCCACGTAAAGCACCTTGATGGGTCCTTTCTCCCCGATCTGATAGGAGACCTCAAACGGGTCGATCCACACACTGAGGTCCTGAGGCAAGTTGTTCCGGACATCATCGATGTCAATCCCACTCTCTTTGGCTGCTTCTTCCACTACTGTGTCGACCTTCTCCCCGACGTGTATACACCTGAACCCAGAACCTTTATATGGCTTGTCAGGGTACCAGTGACCTTCATATTTCTTTTTCAACTGCCGTTCGAGCTCTTCACCAAAGATGTTCACCCGACGACGAGGGAGCTTGTTGTACAAATAGGATATGATGAAGTTGAGGGCTACTTGGATTTCAAGCTGCATAGCTGCTTCACAGTTGCAAGTGCGTGTGCGTGCCTTCGAGTGTTGCTCAAGCCGAGCGTTGCAAAAAACCTCCTAGGCAGTAACTGATCAGTTTGGGCAAAACAGGAACACTGGCTGCTGCTAACAGATCTCTCGTTCCACAGGGAAGTCTTCTCTATCCTTAGGAAGGGACAAAAGAGACAATAATGTTCAACGTTCAATCCAGCTGCGTTTTAAACTCAACTTAAGCATCTAATACAAAGCTTCACAGTGTTTACATGGATCACCAAAAGGATAGGTCTTGAATGCTAGATATTCACTGTAGATTAAGAGTCACATTCTTTCAGCTTTATAAAACAATCGCAAGTGACAAGGAAATGGTACGTGACATGCGTTCAGCACACACTATAGTGTTAAAACAAACATCTCCTTCAGTGATGCATACAGCTATATATAGGGTATTTCTTAATGATGCGACACTTGGAGATGACATTGCGCAAGAGCTTTAGCGATCGGGTTTCCTCCACATAGCAGCCAGTAACATGGCGAAGTGAATGGGGTGTAGCTCCAACAACACACCAGGGTTTACCAAATTAGTCCATTACGCCTTTCGTCTCATGGAAATGATATGGATTTGTCCAAATCACACAGCCATGCTAACTACAGCAAAATAGCAAGGCGTATTTATTTTCATAACATGCTCTAGTTGATTTTTTTAGACAACGAGTTTAGCTAGGACATTTTTTTTTTTTTGACAAGATAAATAGGCTTGTTTTTTTTCGACTGCATTTTTAATTGGTTGGTTTGTTTGTTTGTTAACGGATCTGTAGCAGAGTCAAACACTTCCCACTAACTGGATCATCAACTTCATTATCGACGACACCACCAGGCAAACACGGAGTCTAAATAATCGATGATCCTCCAAGGCTAAACGCTGACTTTTATTTAGTCTATTTTTTTAGCATCAGCAATGTGGCTAAAAAGCTTCAGGTCAGGGAGGGGGAAGAAAAACAACAGAGGCTGGCAAACTAGCAGAGAACTAACCAGCTTGCACAACATCTAACAAAACTGAGAGATAATCTCTCCCGGTCCTGCTAGTCAAAAACATACAGCCTGCTAACCTGAGCTCATATAAACCTGGTTACATGTACATATGGTTGCTACGCATTAGCACAATTAGCTGGTATCTAGGAAGAACACTCGACGGAGAGCTTGTGTTTGATCAGCCCACAGAAAAAGACATGCTTAAACGTATTTTGCTGTTTGACACACTGGAATAAATGAGACTGTATTCTCAGAATTGTTGGCAGTAAAACAGAGCTGGTACTTACGCGCACGAGCAGGACTCAGGTGTAGATTCCGGATGTAGTTTAGTGGCTTCCGCAGTGATCTCGACCTAATCTCTGTAGATAAAAATTGTTATTCCAGTTACAGCGTGTTAGTGCAGTTTTTGTTGTTGTTTTTGCTTTTTTTTTCCCTTGCTTTTTCGTTCTCTGTTGGGCCAGTTTGCTTCTTGACAAGCAATCTGACTCCCCACTGCCCACGGGAGTTTTTACAACTCTGCACTTTAAACCAGTCACTGAGCCGCTTTATAGCAAATCCTTCGCTCTTGCTCTGAGGTGGGCGGATACGCAGGAACACCAGACCACGCCCCCGAAGACAACAAGCGATTGGACTTTTTTAGCCTGCGTCACTACCGTGCCTTAAGCCTTCATTGGCTGTTGAGAGGCGTGTCAAAAAAAAAATCGCCATGGAGAACACATATTGTTATGTGACCAATCAGCGACAAGTACATTAGAGCAGTCGTCCCCTAGTTATGTACTAACATTGTTTCTTTGCCTAATCAGGGGGACCTCAATACAGTGAGTAGCTGTAGCTTCTTATGCTTTTTCCACACCATAAAATCAGCAACATGTCAAATCCTTTTCAAGTCATATTCAAAGTAAACCGTTACAGCTTAATGTAACATGAATCGATATTTCAGCAGCATTTAATTGATTCTGAATTCTTAAGAATTAAAATGTGAGATTACAAAAAAAATAAAATAATAATAATTCGTATTTTTTACACCATATATTAAGCCTGCTTGTGCCCTTGAGTGTTTTGTCTGGGTGGGTGGGGGCGATAAAGACTCTTAGCTATTGGTTGCCGGCTTGCATGCGTCACCCAGGCCACGCCTTGTTTTGAGAAGGGAAACCATGGCTACGTCCCAACCCGCATACTCCCGTACTAATTAGTGTGCCACAAAAGTACTGAACCTATAGGAAGCATTCTTTTTATCCGTTTATATGTTCTAAACTGATAAAAATAATGCTTCCTATAGGTTCTGTCCCCCGACTAGTTAGTCTAATCCGGTGAGGTTTCCCCCCCATACATTTGTAGTTTTTAATGGATAAATAATAAGTATTTACTCGAATACTATGTGTTCGGCCACGTCTACTGCACACTTAAAGGGGAATTACACAGGGAAACTAAAAGAATATTTCTAATAAGACCGAGTAAATTCTTTGGGTTTCTGTAGGATATTAAAATACAAGAGGTTTGTATAAAAAAGTACTAGTCGCTCCAAAAATATTAGGAACATTTTGTAAAAGCATATAAATAAATAAATAAACACAAACGTCAATAAAACACCTACACATATGCCTATTGTACACGTTAAGGGCAATTTGTCATTTCTCTTTGTCTTAATGTAATTAATTTTCCTCCTGATCAGGTAACTGATTTCAGACAGAATGTATTCATTTATACTAGAACTACTGAATAAACTAACCTCTGTGAAACCTCAACCTTAAGTGTCTCAATCAATCTACATGCACACAACTTTGCTTTTAAAAAACCTTGGAAATGTGTATACAGACTTATCTAGACTAAATAAAAGAAAGAAAGAAACTCCTTCCTTCTGGAGTCTATCCCTGACTTGAGTGTTGTAATATTACAGGGCCGTAATCCAAGTAGGACTTTGAACCCAGCAGTGTAGGACTGGATCAGTTGAATGGGTTATAAATGTTCACAGTGCAGAGAAGAAGGATCCAGCTGCCTGTCTGCTTTATTTATTAGCAGCCTCTCTGCGTACAAGTGGCTGCTGACAAAGTAAGCTAGCGACCTGATCCGTTTGCAACCTGTGTTTGGAACGTAAAGCACAGGCTGATTTATGATGTTGGTCAGTTTCTAGGCCCTTATTCCCAATGTGCAGTGTGTAAACAGATTCTTAACAATATATCATATTTTAATCAACACTTTTTAACCCATGGATGATGCCAAAATGACTTCCATTTAAAACGGGTTGGCAGGATTTGAGATGGTGTTTTAAACAGCGCATAGCATAGCAACTGCAAACCCTAGACAACTTAATCCATAACAAACGTTTGCTCCGCCCTTTGCTAACATGCACCTGATCTCCAGCATGTCAGAACTGAGTTACACCCTTGCATTTCTCACAAAACCACACCTGTCTTATCGTAAAAGTGTAAATTTAGCCATGAATTCTTCAGATGTATTGCATAGATGCTGAAAATTTTCTCATTAATCTCTGTTCTTCACTGTTGTTTTGAACCCAAACAGGACAAGGAGAGACAGAAGGAGAATCTCTAAAATGTTTGCAGTAAATATCAGTCATGGTGGGCAGACACGGTGGGCAGAAACAACAGGTAGAGAAAGGTGAGATAGCTTCCAGATTGGGCCACTACAGGGGTGTGAGAGTCTTTAGTAGCAGGAGCCCAGAAGACACCGCATAAGCATTTCCAGCATGACACTGACTCATACAGTGGAGTCATGCCAGCCCAGATGGAACATGAAATTTAAAGGTACCGACACGTTGTCACAAAACGCAGCAAAACTGCACCGGAAACTCGTTTGTTGTCACTGGTATGATTAGTGATTTGTCATTTCATATGCAGATTACAAGATGAAGTCTGTGTAGCATGGAGACAGAAATTGAACCTGCTTCATTTTAAGATCTGACACAAACATGTTGGAATAGCTCGCAGTTCAAATATGTCAGGTTGATGAAGCCATTGGCATCACTTCATGACTCGAGTTCAAAACATTGTTGCCGGTGATGTCACCTCTCAGCCGTCTGAGAAGAAAATATCACGTGGGGAAACTGGATCGAACGAATCAGGAAAGTGTCAGATGTTAAAGCGCTGCGGTTGGAGCAAAGCAACTTATAATATCACAAAATATGTCTGATTTATAACAGTTTTAACTAAATAAAATCAATAAGGAGGCCATTGCTCCAGGTATAGGCCTCATTTATATATTCCTGAAATCTAACGAGCAAAAAACTAATGTACAACTAGCTGCACCATGTGCTTTTCCTCATCACCTTATCCTGTACCAAGCTACACCGCTAGTCTTATTACATGAATGTATACTGTATGGGGATTCAGCCATGTAATAATGGAAAGAGACAATCACAAGGTCCCCCGACTGACCAGATATTGTGATATGACGGTGTGTTTCAGTTTCACAATTAATATGTGGTATGTAATGATTCTGTGGTTCACTGATTTTAGTTCACAGTTGAGGATTTTAGATCATTGACAAAATATACACAGCATTAAAAAAAAATACAAGTAGTGAATACACTATGTAGGTTTTATGCTAAACTGTCAGTGTGTATCAGCAGATGTCCCATGCCACCAGGGACGGAGTTACTCTTGTGAATACCTACAGAAAGAGAAGAGCTTCCTGACATCTCTTCATTTGACTTAATTAATGAACTAAAAAAAAAAAAAAAAATCATATTTGGACTCTTCATTCCCTAAGACCTTTGGCTTCTGGTTATCTAATGCTCTATATTCCACTTCATAGGATCTGCCCCTCTAAGACCCTAAGGCTAACCTCAGCATCAGTTAGAAAAATATTTGTTGTATAAAAATTCAGTCTATGAGGGACTCTTTAGGTTCTCTTAAAAATGCAAAAGTTTGAGTTGAGGCCCCTATGCCTTTGGGTCCAGAGAAATCACTTCCTCTCTTCTGTCTGTCCCTTAAGGAAATGACCTTTAAAATGTAGACACTTTGTGGTTTTTCACTTCATTTCCTGCCATCAACGTACCCAGGTTGATTCAATTTATTTGTCAGTTATCCCTGTTGGAGTCTCTTGGATATCCAGTTCATCTAGTAGACTCTTGCTTGCTATACTGTTATTAATGTAAGAACTATGATGACTCTGTGTGTAATTATGTCAATGTATTAAGTAGCTTTGACATTTCCAACCTTTAATTCACTATAGTGTGTGTAGGTATTTTTAGTCCTTTGAGGACACCGTCATGAATTATGAAATGACTCATGAAAAGTGGAAAATATCATTAATCTTCCAAAAAAAACGACACATACGACACACACACGTATTATAGCTTACTGGAAAATGTGTAAATATTTTATGTTTTCACGTTTGTGTGACTCTGGCAGAAAGATGTGGATTTTTAACTTCAGAACTTAATGTGGTCAGTGAATCTATTACAATATACTGTATGTTCTTTTGTCAGCCATGGCATGGAAATTTGGACTCTTTGGTTTAGAAGTTTGGAGGAATGAACATTCCAGAAACTCCATTTCCTCCCAGTTTGCTTCCTTTAAATTTTCATCTCTCTCTCTCTCTCTCTCTCTCTCTCTCTCTCTCTCTGTCTGTCTGTCTGTCTGTCACTCTCCCCCTGTCTGTCTGTCTGTCTGTCTTAAATTTTCATCTCTCTTTCTCTCTCTCTCTCTCTCTCTCTCTCTCTGGCTGTCTGTCTGTCTGTCACTCTCCCCCTTTATTTCTGTCTGTCTTAAATTTTCATCTCTCTCTCTCTCTCTCTCTCTCTGTCTGTCTGTCACGCTCCCCCTGTCTGTCTGTCTGTCTTAAATTTTCATTTCTCTCTCTCTCTCTCTCTCTCTCTCTCTCTCTCTCTCTCTCTCTCTCTCTCTCTCTCTCTCTCTCTCTCTGTACACCTCCCTATCTCATATCCTCTCCCTATATCTAACAACTCCTACAGAAGAGTCTTTAGTCTTTAGTCAGGGGCAAAAACCAGAAGCCACCCAGTCCATTCTGTCAAAGTTCTCCACACTTTTAACAGTTCAACACACACTCTTTATGCCACTTAGCTGAGGGTGTAGTCTGCACTCACAAATGTTTAGTGTGGGTTTGCTCGAGGTTCTTATGTTTTTAAAACGATCACGTTCTTGTGTAGGCAAACCGAGTCACAAGGGGAAACATGTCATCTTACCTAGAGTCTATTAACGCACTTAACACGTGAAGCTGACAGGTTCATTTCATTACGCACTCTGTTTCAAATCAAGGTCCAAAACATCGCATGGCTCAAGTATAGTGGCAACATGGCCATTAAGTTTGAAGTACACTCAAGTGTTTACAGCTTCAGCAATGCCAACAAGACCTCTTTAGTGAGCCTGGCGTATCCATGGCAACTATCGATGGTAAAGATAATCTTAGTCCTCTTCACAGTGCAACAGAAAGGAAAGCCTGGTCAATTGAATGCTCACCAAACACGGCATTAATTAATCTGATTTGTTCTGTATACAGGGCAGAAGAAAAGGACAGAAACAAAAAGAAGGAGATGAGAAGTGTTTGCTGCCTGGAGATGAGTCACTGTGTTTTGCTTGTCACCTGGAGATAAAGTACAAAGCAGATGGAATATGACTATGATTTCAAACAGAGAAGCATTGTTTATTGAACAGAGAGAAAGAATATGCTCTCTCTCTGTCTCACACACACACGCACACACTCACACACACGCAAAGACTCACACCCCTACAGTACACATGCGATAATGCACACACAGTGAAAAGAGAGGCCGAGCTAAATTTCGCTGACAGATGATTCCAGAAACGATAGGCAGAGCAAGAGAGTAAAAAAGCACACAAAAAAGAGAACAGTAATGCTGTAAAGGAGAGGACTTCAGGTCCTAAAGTCTGATTCAGCACCTTAATCTTCACTCTGTGGGGATTTGATTGGATACACAAGAGCAGAGGACTTCGCCGTATGATTTTATACTTTTCCTAACAGCAAAAAAAGCAGGATAATAACAGTGTTAATGTAATTACGGGTTTGAAAATTAATGTGGTTCTTTATGTGCGTTATCATTAAGAGTCCCAGAAATGTTGTATGCTCCACTCCCTTTTAAAAATGCGTGAAGCCATTCTGCTTCTGGATCATAAACCATACACATTAAAACTGCATCAGTAACCCAAGCTGCTAATTATGAAACCCAGCATAGTGCTGCGTATCAGAGTCTCCAATTAGGAGCAAAAATCATCTTGAACTGGTCTTTACAGAGGTCTGAGGTAAACGAAGAGGAATTTCAGTGACCTTTTGATACAACCGTTTATTACTAAAGGCAGACATGAGCAAATACACACGAGGCATGTACACACAGGATTAATGTAGTCGTTTCTCTGCGAGAAGGTTAAGCAGGTCGTACTTGTTTTAATATATAAATGGCCTGATCTGAAGCTGGAACGTCATATAATACAAATGAGAGACGTGACGTGAGACACGCACAAGATAATTAGCATGCTTGAGGGTTTCCTTCAATCTAAATGGCATCAAACCGAGCCAGTTTTCTGACGCAACACTTTTCAGAGTGCAATATTAATAGCCTTAGTATTCATTTTGTATTTTTTACATCCTAAAAAAAAAAAAAAAAAGCAAAGTCCAAGGTTTAGAAGCTAGTCCTGTTTGTGTTGATCTTAGCTTTGTTATCAACATGTTTCCCTCTCTGTGCACCATTAGTTATCCAGGAGGGAGCAGCTAACCCAGGTAAGAGATCAGTTCGGTCAGCCTGGTCCCGATCCACCGAGTCGACGGGAAAGAGCAGACACAGCAGGAGGGCATGTCAGGTTTAACATCCTGCAACACACACTGCTCAGTTAATCATAGCGCACACCTTCAGCGTGTCTCAGAGTCAGTCGTGCACACAATCTTTAACAAGCATCGTACACGACCTCCTTTATGGAATGACGTCTGGTTGCATTTCGGAGCTGCACCTTGTATATTTTGGCTCAATTAAAGAATACCGTTTCGGGTCAAACGTAGGGTGACGTGTTGTACTGGGTGAGATTTTCTAACACTCTCCCTGCACCACAGGAAGTTTCTTCTTTTTTTATTTACTTTATATTCTGTCCTTTTTACTCCAAGCATGATAATGAATAATAAACATTGCATGCGTGCGGCGCATGTGTGTGTGTGTGTGTGTTGTGCACATGAGTACAGGAGGCAGGAAAACTAATCACCCTGCCTCGGCACTGAGGAAAATGTCAATGTCATTTTGAGATTTATGAAGCATGGAAGGCTGCTCCGGGAGAACAATGTCCTCTCGGCTTCATCTGCACATTCAATTAGCCCCTCTTTTGTCCCGATTCCCCCTTATAAAACTGTTATTTCTGTTCTACCAGGACAGAAGGGCAGCACGTGAGGCGGCCCGGTCCGACCCATATTATGGCCTAACTGGTTGTGGAACTTCAGTATCATTTTCAGGTCTATCGTCATTGTTTTGTGTTTTCCTCAGGCAGTCACGCGTCAGCTGTACGATGCCGTCTTTCACCCTGCACGTGTCTGCTGAACTTTTCAACTTCGCTCGCAATCAGTTATGGAGAACAGAATTTTTTTCATACACCACGGTATTCCGTATATCCTAATTCGCATGGATCTCTTGTGGAATAAAGTTAAGGCTCAGGAGTTCTACGAGCTCTAAGAGCTGATCTGTGTTTGCTAGTCCCTCAGTAAATCAACACTAAGTATGTCACGGCGATGTGCTGACTGTTCCCACGTCAGTGTGAAAAGCCGTTTATCACCGACGCACCAGACTCTAGTGGGAAGTCAGAAAAGCTTCCTTCCTTCATATTCACACTTTCTCATAGTAACGCTCTGCTTTGGGTCAACTGAAAGAAAACACAAGCCTTAGAAACCAACAATTCTTTTATTATTTGGTGTAGAAAAGTTTCGATTTAGCTATTACTTCAAAGAAAACAGTATTTTCCGCATCTGTTCTGGCTGGACATCGGCAGCAACACTTGTAGGCGGTGGTGCCGCTAAGGGGGGAAAGTTAGGATGACTCTAAGGGCCCACACACTTTGGGGGCCCCCAGAGATCTGATTTATTAGTAATAACAGTACTAGCAGTAAGCTAATAGAAATTATAAACGTATCTACGAAAGAGTTACAAATGAAATGAAATCACGGCTTATTTCTGCATCTCCTGTCAAATTAACGCACCCCGTTCGTTGCATGGTTCTGTCAAATGATGTCGTCAAAAACAAACAGGTTACAGAGAGCAGAGGGAGAGAGTCAAAAGCAACAACAAAAGTAATAGGTCAGTATTATTAAATTACAGACAGAGATTTTGGATAGCTAGTGTGGCTTGGTGCAGAATGGGGTGTAGTACAAGGGCCAACCTCATATTCTTTCATAGGGCCCAGAATTGCTAGCGGCGCCCCTGCGTGTAAGCCTACATATGTTTTTGGGGAACTGGTATTTTTCCGTATTTGAGCAGCTCTACACAGCCATCTGTTTTGAGTGAAGCTGTAGAGCTGAACAGTGCAACACTCTGCATAAATATTTCATAGTGAAGACAGAGAAGGCAAAGTGTTCAGAAAGCCAAGGCATGTCTGGACCATACAGTATCTCTACAAAAATCTACAGAACGGTGTAGAACCTACAAGCGTCTTATTTGTTTTGCTGAATGTTTACTGCTAGATTAAATGAGCTCAGTCATTCACAGACTGCGTTGTGTACAAACTGTTCGGTGTGATCACGGTGGTTATTCTTCGGAAACGAATCATGCTTAAGTGCATCAAAATAAAAATTCTACATCAAGTACGTAAGGATGATTAAATGTGTTTCATTGTGTATATTTCCTTGTATATCATTTCTATAAAAACATAGACCTGAAATATCCGTTTCTGTAGTTCCTATAACACATTAAGTTAGACTTTTTTATATTTTAGTGCACTGTAAAAAAGGCATATAAAATATATTTCATCTTCATGTGTTATTTAAAAAGCATATAGTACTTTAAAGTATTTTTTCCACTGTATACAACTTTATTAAAAAACATTTTGAAACATATTTAAAATATTACTATATATTAACTATATTACTAAAAGGTACATTTTTAGAGCTGTAAAAAATAATTTATGCTCTAATGTCCTTTTTTTCTGTCTGAGATTCTCAGTGATGACTCTAGTTTTTGTCTCGTATGTTTGTGGTAAAGTTGTATCGTGTTCAGCATTGAGTTCCATGTCCCATTCTACAGTGTTTAATGACTCTCACCGTGTCTGTGGTGGAGGGATGTGAGTGAACATGTCATATAGATTAGATATTCTTTTTACAACTTAGATTTTTCGTATTTGTTTTTACTAACTCACTAGTGGTGAAAAGAATTCTTCAAAGTAAATGTTGATCTCAAACTCATTTCTGCTTCTCTGAGATGCTCCAAGTGTTTGTTCATAAACATCTACAGATAGATAGATAGACAGATAGATAGATAGATAGATAGTTGAAGAGATAGATAGATAGATAGATAGATAGATAGATAGATAGATAGATAGATAGATAGATAGATAGATAGATAGAT
>JAOTRN010000053.1:16428407-16442745 GCA_028566695.1 Bagroides melapterus
ATAGAGAGATGGAGAGAGAGAGTGAGAAAGAGAAAAAGAAAAAGAGAGATAGAGAGAGAGTGAGATAGAGAGAGAGAGAGAGAGAGAGAGAGAGAGAGAGAAAGAGAAAGAGAGAGAGAGAGAGAGAGAGAGACAGAGAGAGGGAGAAAGAGAAAAAGAGAGCGAGAGAGAGCGAGAGAGAGAAAGAGAAAAAGAGAGAGAGAGACAGAGAGAAAGAGAGAGAGAGAGAGAGAGAGAGAGAGAGGGAGAAAGAGAAAAAGAGAGAGAAAGAGAGACAGAGAGAGAGAAAGAGAGAGAGAGAGAGAGAGAGAGAGAGAGAGAGAGACATATTGCTCACTCGTCATTGAGGAAGTCAAAAGCCTTTGATTTGTCGCTGGGCAGCTGAGCAAGCGCGCTGCTCCTCTTCTTAACGGAGGGCACGATATGTGAGGTGGGAGCATTGTACTTAACATTAACAGGAACATCCGGCTTTTTGGCTGCTCCGCTGGAGGATGAGCTGAAAAGCCTGCTGAAACTGGGGATGAGAGGGAGGGGTGGGGAACGCAGAGAAGAGGAGAAAGAGAGAAAACGAAAGAAAGAGGGGAGGAATAGAGAGACAACACACAAGGACTGATATGCAGACACAAGCAGTAGCTGCAGCAGTGTTAGACATCAAAGGTGAACAGTTAGGGGGTCAGTGGGTCACTTCTTAAACACGGGGCATGCCCCCACCCTGCTTAGCAACAACTGGCGATCAGCCTGAAATTGAGATGGTAAATGCTGCTCATGCACAATTAACATGGACGTCAGAGAACCAATCAAATGAGCTGAACACTCATACATACACTTTGTACTGATAAACTGGTTGCTCTTTACATATCAAACCTCAGAAAAGTGATTCAATATTTCTTGTACAATGATGTAGCTATGATTCAGCTATATGATGATTTTTTTTTTTTTTTTTTTAAATTAAAGGAATTATAAATGCACACCATGTTATGATCTACAAAATACATCCACTCAAGCCAGCAGTCTATACAAGCTCTCACCCCAACCCCCCACACACCTTCTACAAACACAGGACAACACAGGGGAGGATGAAGGGTACATAAAAAGGGACACACAGGAGAATAAAGGAATTTTTGAGTAGGCAAAACCCAAAATATTTATCCCAATCCAAATCACACCACAGCCAGAAAATTCACATAAATCCCAAGACCAAGACCTGGGAATGGCTAAGTCTATACAGGGTGTCGAAGTAAACAAAAGTCTTGTGCAATGCAAGTGTGGGCATTGCGCTGCAGGAGAATTAGAATTTTGTTCTAATTAACTTTTATGTAAAAAAAAAAAAATGTTTGTCAAAGTTTCATGGAAAACCATTCCCAAATCTAAGAACACGTTTTGGTTTTCAAAGCCACACCAACTGCAAGAGTGGATTTATTAGCATTTCTGAAAAAAAAAAAGTTACCTACATCCTGGATAAAGAAAAAAAATTAAATAAACAAATGACATGAAAAGGAGAGGGGAAGATAATGAACGAAGGCCAAAACATACATGGCAAAAAGAACGTTCAATCCAGACGGAAAACTTACAATTGCCAGATACTGGATTTTTTCTTCTCAGTCAGAGTTGGGTTTTCTCTTGAGGCCCTGTGGAAGGAGCAAAGACAAGATCAAAAAAAATAAAAAAATCTTCCATGATCTTCTGCACGTGGAATTTTAAAATCTACAACAAACACAGAGATCAGGACTCGAAAACTTATTTTCTCACTTCATGTTTAAATTTTAGTAACACATTTCCAACTTGGACAAGCCAGTTTATTTAGGTGTATATTTGCATCTATGCCATGGAACACACATGGATGTGATGGATGTGGTGTATACGGACACTATTCATGCTCAGTGGTTAACGTGTTGGATTACTGAACAAAAGCTTGTGAGTTTGAATCCCAGGGCCATCACGTTGGGCCCCTGAGGAAGGCCCTTAACCATTAATTGCTCAGCTGTATAAATGAGATTAAAGTAAGTCACTCTGGAGTGTCTGGAGTGTCTGCCAAGGTTAAGGGCCTTGCTTAACCATTGAGCATGTATAGTGTCCGTATACACCACATCCATCACATCCATGTGTATTCCACGTGTGAAGCACACAAACTCTATCAGATGTCTGCATGCACTAGCTTTGAGCTTTTCTTCACTGGAACTGTGACAAATGTCCTGCACAGAGCCCTGACCTCCATGACTGATCTCACTCACGCTTTTATGGCTGAATGAACACAAACTGCCACAGTTATGCTCATAAACCTCATGGAAAGGCTTCTAGAGAAAAGTGGTAATTAGCTTTCTACACTCCAAACCTCCCAAACCCTACCCCACCACCCACAAAAAAGCCAGTTTGCATGATAATCAGTGCTTCTGCATTGAATGACTAATCCCCCAGCTCTTAAAAGAGAACGAGCTCTGTGTAAATACGATCACACTGCTCACCGGATCATCTCTGTCCACCTAACAGCCTCTTGCAGCTCCATCAGTCTCTCTTTGTACTGGTTCCTCTCCATCAGGACTCGGGCCATCTCCACCCGTGTGAAACGCTTGCGCTGGGCTGTGGGAACGTCACTCTACAGCCAGAAAGCACAAGTCTCCAACGGTTAAAACAGAAAAACAGCTGATCTTTAACATAACTTCTAATATTATCTAATATTTAGTCAAGAAGGGTAAAAGGCTCACATCATCTTCCTCTTTTGTCTTCTGTTTGGCCACCTCTAACTCCGCCCGAACCCTGTTACAATGAACAGCCTTAACATCCTGTTCAGCTTGGATCAAATACATACGCTCACAAAGAAAAAGCAGATTCCAGTGCTGTGTATAAAACTGCTTTATTTCCGCTGTACTTCCCCCACTCTCACCTTTTAATCTCCTCCTCCAGCTCTTTGTTTTTCTCCTCCAGTTTGTCTTTAGCCTGCTTAAGAACTTCCATCTCGCCCTGCAGAACCTCGTTGTCGCAGGTCAGCTGATCCACACGACCGATCAGGTCATTTTTCACCATGGTAAGAGCATTTCTACAGTGAGAAAGATAGAAAATCAGGGACTCGTCTCTGTTTTTTGATTTGTTATGCCATGAATACACAGTAGATGGCAGAACAGAACAGCGGACACATCAGACTACTTACTACAATACCAACAACACCAGTGTGTGACGAACAGTATGCAGAAAATCAGCTCTAATCAAGGTGACATGATCTTACTTTGTCTCCAGGAGCTGAGAGTTCTCCTGGATAAGGTGTTCTACTTCACGGCCCATACCTGTACAAAAGAAATACACCTTTAATTCATGTAGGCAAAAACTTACGCTGAAGTATATGTTTATGCTGAAAATTTCAAGAAGGTTATTTCAGTATACAATATATTAAGAAAAACATATCTCGCAAACATACAATATCTCTCTCTCTCTCTCTCTCTCTCTCACACACACACACACACACACACACAAACCATTCTTCATACTCCATGCTTGTGTCTCTTGCACTGAGTATTGTTTTGGTTATTCACATATTTTCCACCTGACATGTACAGTCAGATAAGTTCTGAATAAGAAATAGCTACCCAGCAGATCAGCGCCTTCGTCAACGTCTCCAATGAAGTCAGTGCCTGCTGATGAAAGCTCCTCAAACAGGGAATCAGTGTTGCGTTCGAAAGCCATGTTCTCCATCCCCTTAGTAGGAGTGCTGAGGAAGAAGGCAGAAAACACGCGCAAAAGCACACATGCAAACACACACACACATAGAGGAAAATAAAGAGCTGTCTCAGTTTACTACTTTGCTCAGACTTTACCCTATTGTAGAAGAGAAGAGACAGAAGTTAAGTTTAGAAATCCTTGCTCTTCCTCTGTGCTTCACTAATGACATCACAGTTCTGATAAACGCACTGTGTGCTAAAGGCCACTGAATCAATAAGAACATACCTGGAGCCTATGCATCCACTCAGGTCCATGTCAAGTTCAGGGGTCGACTCAATAATCGCCTGCACCTCTGATTTCTCAGTGTTCTCGATGACATCTATGCAGAGGCACAAACCAGCTTTTAATGAACCAGGAATGTGAAATTATACAATTTAAGGAATTTGGTTGCAATTCTGAAACTAGTGTGTGTGTGTGTTCATAAATATACACGAGTCACTGTGTTTCATCTTTGCACAGAGCTTTTCTCTTATCTGACACACTTTAACCAAACCAATATATTTAATTGAAATACTGAGTTCAATTAAACAGATTGACTTTAATGAATTAAATTCATTGAAAGTAATTTGCCAGCACTCCTGGAGCAGAGAGGGATAAGGGCCTTGCTTGAGAGCCCAACAGTAGCAGCTTGTCAGTGCTGGGGCTTGAACCCTGATTCTCAGATCAACAACCCAGAGCCTTAACCACTTGAGTCACCACTGCTCTAAGAATAGAGATCCAGTGATCCACGGATAAAGGGGTACAGAGATGACTGTAATAAATACAACATGACTCACCTTTAGGAAGCACCTCTGTCGCTACAGCTTCCTGTACTTTAATGTTCTTCCTGCTGTCCGGCTTTGTGCTGTTGGAGTTCAAGTTCCTGTTCAGGCCTGCCGACGAGTCAGTCTGGGACACTTCTACAGATGCCGAGGCAGCGGCTGAAGGCACTGTGGACATCGGCGTGGCCGACTTGGAGCCTCTGTGATTTGCGTCTGAGAGTTCATCCTGAAAGGTTGAAGGAGACAGAGTAATCAATATTCAGCCCAGCAATATAATGGCAAATAACGTCATGTTCATCAGCGTCATGCTTGGAACTGTTCATATTTCATCGTTAGTCACAAGCAATACAAGCAGAGATATGCAACTCAGAGTGACATAATAATATTAATGATAATAATAATAATAATAATAATAACTACATAAACAACACACTTTCCTGTATACTGGTTTCGATCTTGTACTATAGATTACCAACGATCATTATTTCCATTTCAGTCATTAACTCCCACGCACAAAGTCTGTTACTGTAAGTTACACTGTTACTGTAAGTTAGAACAGCTGCATGCGGATCGTACGCTGTATGAATTCTTAAAGCCAACGTAGCGCTGGAAGCATTAACTATCCACAGACAACACGTTAGTTCGGTCTGGAGCTACGGTGAGGCTCACGATGCAACTTACAACAGCTACCTTATTGAGATCAGTCCAGGGGAAATCCAAAGTCATGTAGGAAGACTTACTCTTGCTTTCAGCTGCTTTCAGCTACCCAGAGAGAGAAAGAGGAGCGTTCACATGTGTCCACTGATCTGAGCGGTTACACTGAACCTAAATGCTCATTTATTTTCACATTCTTTTAGTCCCACTCAGTCGTTAACACTGTAGAACAGGAATAAATAAATAACTGGATTGTATTCGCTTTCCAGGCTTGGTTGTATTGCTTTTAGTTACTCAATTAGATTATTCTTGAGGCAGAAATCTGGCTCGGTTTCATCAGCTGCTTTAGTTGATCGTGACTTTTGTATCCATCAGTTCTAGGTACAGACCCAGCGTGGAGTTCAAATCAAAGCAAATATGATCTTTTTACTTGTTTGGTTGCTATGTAGTTTGTTTTCACACTGAGGAAAAAGAAAATATGGGTAAACAAACACGAACATCACCTGAGAACATGGAGTGGAATAAACGATTAAATACAAGCTAAAAACTTTCTGTGCATGGCAGCTTTTGTTCACCATTTTGTTTGTTTTGTTCAAGCAAAAATCTACTGTATCTGTGTTCTGTTCAAAGAACATGTCTCATTAAAATTTATAATTTTTTTATCTGGCAGAAACAAAAGGCGATGTACGGTGCAGCAGCCTGATTGCTCAAGTGTCTTCCTTTCTCCTCCCACTCTGCCTTTCTAAGACTCACACATATAAAGAGATGCCTGATGGGAACATGCGACCGTACCCTTTCTTGTTGCCATGGCAGCGCCTAGCCACCTTTGTAAGCCTGGCGCTGAGGTAAGCTTGGTAATATTATATTGTGGCCTACTTTCACTTCCTTCATACTGCATGTGTGGGAGAGACAAACAGACCGCCTTGTGTGGGAGACGGTAAATCTGCAAGAAACGTCGAGTCATGGAGGTCACAAAGGACGGCCTGTGTCTTCTCAGCAGGAGGAGTAACATCATCAACGCTCCTTTGTGTTGGTGAATCTGAGGTGGGGATTAAAGCCACAGAGAAATTGGATTGGCTGAGTAAGTGAGAAATTCCAGTGATCAATAAATCTCAGAAGTCGTCTGATAAACCTGTTCAGTGCATCTGGACCGAATCTTCGTCTACACATCATCAAAAATACATCCGCTTCAGGACAGAACAGGCCTATAATATCTATTTCACAAATGGGATGCAGTGAGGCAACGAAATCTTGTAGCAACCTTTTGGAATGATCCATAATTCCATTAAAGCTTTATCTTTTATCACATTAGCGATCAGTAACGGTCGGTCTGTAACTGAAGGCCTTTACGGCTTCAGCTTTGTTTCCAGGAGATGAAATCTGATCAGCTTGTTTCGTGAAGTCTATCAATAACCAAGACACAACCCTCAAGGTCCGTCTATACAAAACAGTACACTGGAGCGCAAGATTATTTTTAACACTAATGTGGCAAACGTATGTGGACAGCTGACCATCAAACCCTAATGTGGGTCTTTCCTGCCAAACTGTTACTACAAATTTGGAAGCACACAATTGTGCATGATGTCTTTCTATGCTGTAGCGTTATTCTCTTTTCACTCGAGGGTTAAGGACCTTCCTCAGGGGTCCAGCAGATGCAGACTTTTTGGTGGACCTGGGATTTGAACTCGCAACCTTCCAAGCAGAAAGCCAACACTTTCACTACTAGGCAACTACATTCCCATCAACATGACGATGCCCGTGTGCACAAAGCAAGCTTAATGGATGCAGTGTTAAAGCTTGAACGCCCTGCACAGAGCTCTGACTCGGACTCCTGACTGAACACCTTTGGCACGAACTGACACGATGCCAAATGAAGCCCAGACCACCTCTCCTAACATCAATGTCTGATCTCACTAATGCTCTTGTAGCTGAATGAACACAAATCCCCACAGCCACTCTCCAAAGTTCTCTGAAAGCCTTTCCAGAAGAGTGATGAATATTAGAAGTGCTAAGGGAAATAAAACACATAATAGCATACGTTAGTGATAGTCAGCTATCCACAAACCTTCAAATCATACAGTGCATCTCTCTCTCTGCTTTCATATAAAACACCACACACCAGTTTCTGATCTGCTCTCAAAGCTTCCTTAGGTTTTCTCATTATGCCTCAAAGTTTGTAGCTATTACAGAGAATCAAATGAATTTAACCCCAGTCCTGAACACCGTGTAAACGCAACAGTATACTCTAGTGTAAAAGCTTGTAACAGAGGACACTCAAACACTGAGTCAAACACTGAAGCTCTTTTAGCAGAGGGACAAATGTCATATTTTCTCGTCTCACCTGAATGCTTCTGAATGTGTATAGAATCGAGATGTTTGTGTCACCGTCACAGTGAGACTGAGTCCCTGGAGCTGGGACTAATAAAATCCAGTTTAATCATCATATCGCTCTTTAGATCAGCTTTTATTTTCTTCAGTAAAAAACATACTGAGTATATAAAGATGGCAATTATCTGACACGATCATTTAGTGAATGCCTTTAAAATTCCCTGTTGTGTGCAAACAGATCAGAGGTATACCCATCATTGTTAATGGTTACTCTGAAGATATTGCTGATTTGATCTCGATCGGACCTCCCCTTTGGTCACAGCTCACAACCTTGGGGTAACCTTGGACAATCACCTGTCCTTTTCCTCGCGTGTTGCTAAGGTGACACACTCGTGTCGGTTCCTGCTCTACAACATTAGAAGGATTAGGTCATTTTTATCAGATCAGATACAGTCTACTCAGGTACTTGTTCAGTCTTTCGTCATTTTGAGACTGACTACTGCAACTCACTGCTGGAAGGTCTACCTATGAACACAGTTCATCCTCTGCAAATGATCCAAAATGTAGCTGCACGACTTGTCGCCAACCCTCCCGAGTTCTCACACAACATCCCACTGCTGCGCTCCCTCCTCTGGTTTCCTGTAGCTGCACACCAAAAATCGAAAGCTCTTATCACTCTTTGCACTGCACCTCGCTCACTCCGATCTAACAGCACTGCTCGACTGGTCCCACCATCTCTCAGGATAAGAGGTCGGTAAACAGTAACTGGATGTCTTCAAACGACAGGTAAAGACCTACATCTTCCTGAAACACTTAAACTAGCGCTTATTCCCATGTTTGATGGGTAAATCTGTAAATGTAAATGATTTTTGAGATGATTTGGATTTTGAAATGAAATTTCAGAGCTGCTCTTTGAAAGTAAAGAGCCTTCAGTGGTACAGTAGTAGTTGTAAAGGTGGAAGCAGAAGTAGAAATGGTAATAGTAGTAGTAGTAGTAGTAATAGTAGTGGTAGTTGTAGTAATGGTGGAAGTAGTTGTAAAAGTAAAACTACAAGAAGAAGGGGGAATACTAGTGGGAGAACCTGTAGTAGTAAAAGTAGTTGTAGTAGTGAAAGATGTCGTACTAAAAGAAGATGAAGATGTAGTAGTAGTAGTAGTAATGAGATGTGGTAGCTTAGTGCCTAAGGATTTTGGAACCCCAGGGCCACCAAGCTGCCACTGCTGGGCCCCTGAGCAAGGCCCTTAACCCTCATTTGCTCAGTTGGATAAAATGTAAGTCCTTCTGGATAAAGCGATACAACATGTAAATGTTGGTAGTAGAAGACGTGAGAGTGGTGGTGTTGTAGTAATGTAGTAAAAGAAGGAGTAGAGATGGTAGTAGTACTTGTTGTAGTGGTAAAAGTACCACTAGTGGTTGTAGTACTAGCAGCACCCAGGGAAGTTTTATCCATCGAAAATAGTACCACAGGTAAATCACACTGGCCTGAGCATGAAAATAGAGAAATACTTAATTTCTGATTTATTTGTGCATTCAGATGAAGAGAATGACAGCAATATTTTTTTTTGTGCACAGCCTTTGTGTACACCAGAAGCTTCGAGAGCAGGAGGAGAGAAACATGGACATTCTGGATATAAGCGTTACTCTCACCCTCATTCACTCTCTGTTTAAGTATGCAGGACATAACAAGCAGAGCCTCCGTCTCAGAAAAGGCTTCCTCTCTGCTGGCACACTGCTGCTACCGTTATTTTAGAAAGACAAGCTCTCAACACAAACAAGCAATGTCGTCATGGGGGTCGATCCTGGGAGCCTTTCTTTTGCACTTATTTCCCATAGGAGAAAGAGTGTGCATTCGGTATACTAACACAACTGCAGTGGTTAATTACATAAGAGGTGACTGGTGAGGGAAAAGAATGAATAAACGAAAAAAAATGAAGAAGGAATATGAAGGAATGAAGGAATAACAGTATGGTTTGGACACCTTAAGACTGGTGTTGGACAGAGGATGACTCAAGTCGTTGAACCTCCATGTCCCTGGAGTCCCCGCTTGCTCCCTCTGCAGCTCGGGAGTCTTCACATCTCCACTCTGCAGCTGGAAGATCCCCAGAGACACAGGCCGCTCCTTTCTGCGAACACAGAGAGAACACAATCGACTTGTTCTTACTGTACCTTACACAGGTTAATCCCAAAAAAAAGCATTCTTCAATTAATTACAAATAAATAAATCACTACTACCTTCAGCAGAGTTCATCATAAAAAACGATCATCAAATGTAAAAGTTTTTAAGCTGCTGGTTTAGCTCATCCTACATAATTCACACTGTAGCTCACGTATTTTCATTAAACTACATTTCAACTCCTCTGCTCATGTCGCATGCTGGTTGCCATGGTAACGCAGGAGCTCTATTCATTCGGTGTGTTTGGATCCCAACATATGCTGACTGCTCATTCTGGGGAGCTGCATCCCAGCCAGGTCAACACACACACACACACACACACACACACACACACAGTAGCTCTAACTGCAGCAAAAGCAATTCAGCCAGTAAAACAAAGACTAAAGCAGGAGAGCTGACAGCTTTAAAGTATGATCAGACTTTCGAGGGCTTTCAGTTACATGAAGCATCTTAGCACAAGCTTGAGAATAAATAACACATGCTATAGATGACTCGTATAAAAGGACAGAGAAGAGTGGATAAAAACATGACGTTTTATAAATAAAAAAGAGACAGCAGTGTGTCTATTAGGATGCATGGTGTGGCTTATATAAACACCCTGTCCAAACTTACAGTTCCCAATTAATCCTGTCTGGTGTTTGCATCGATAACATTGCTGACGGCTAAATCTCATGTGACTCGAGTACTGTACACTGAAGTTAAACATGCATAGAAAGTTTTTAAAAAAAAATAAAAATAAATAAAATAAAAAATGCTGCCTATCTCCAAACTAGGGCCAAAACTTAAAAATAGCCACCTAGCTCAATACAACATACCCTAAAACCACACTAAACACTTTTCTCTTTAAAGAAAACATTTCTCTAGAAATGGACTGAATTGTTTGTTCTTTAATTCCATCATAGTTGAGTGGCACCACCGCTGTATTTAATCAGCGCTCTGATAACACAAAGGCATTATGTTGTGTTGTTAAATACCACAAATGTAACCACACCAAGGGGAGCATGAAAGATTCAAACATCATGGAATCTGGTTGCAGGTACAGAATCAAACAGATGCAGGCTCTTACGCACAACAATGCGATGTTTGCTTGGGAACAATCAGAGAAATTGTAAAGCAACCATGAGAGAATGGAATAACAAGGTGAGACCTGGCCCAGAGCTTTAATGTAACTTTTAGAGGAAAAAAACTAGACTGGTTTTTATCTATAACATAATGTTTGGCAGATTTGAACACTTTAAAGCACTACATGAAGAAAAAGAACTGCTGATGTTTACCACTGCAGACCAGACTGCACTAGAGACGAGAAGCTAAAAGATAAAACAAAAATACAATCGAGTAAACAGATAGGGAAAAAAGAGAGGAGAAGATAAACACAAACAATTGAGAACAATGTGTGGATGGAAAAAGTTGACTTCGAATATTAGAAATAGATTTTATGAATTTATAATCGGCTTATATATAGAAGACAATTTCTGATAATGGTGACAGAGCAATCTCTCTCTCTCTCTCTCTCTTTCTCTCTCTCTCTCTCTCTGCGTACCTGCTGTTTCTGGGTAGTGTGATGGCGGGCAGGCCGTTCGAAACAGAGTAATGCACCAGCAGCAGAACCGAGAGTGACACCAGCACGGCCGAGTTGATGACCACGGCTCCCCCCACGAAGCCAAACACAAACAGCAGCATGCAGCCTGGACTCATGGTCGTGGCTGAGCGTTACGGGCCGCCCAGCGCCCCCCTGACACACCAAAACAATCCCATCAGCATCGGCAGCACTGACGATATACATCCGTCTACACACCAGCGTGTGTGTGGCTCTGCAGCCTCTCGGGGCTGTGACATCATCCGCTCTGACACACACACATACACACACACACAGGCTGGTTGAAAGTGAAAACCGGTTTTGCTGCAGCTGCTCCTGCTGTTTTGACTTTCCTTTTTTTTTCTGTCCTCCTGACGCTGCTTTTCTCTGCTCGTCTACTTTCACCTCATCGATACTCTCTTGGTAAGAAAACCCGCCTCGGTGCTGAGCCCTGCCGAGCCCCCACTCTCTCACTTTCTCTGCATTTCATGCTGCAGTAGCATCCGACTGACCGTTGGTTTTGTATGCTTCCTCTCTGCTCGCTCCTTAGCTCCCTTAAAACCTATTGGCTGAGAATAAACAGAAGAGCTCGGGGAGGGGGGTACTGTGGGAACAAGGACTTAGAAATCCTGTACAAAGCACAGCGTTGTGGCACTTTACAATTAATGCCTCGCAGTAAAACTGGGCACTCGTCTTTTGTTCCTGTTTCTTATTAACAAATTGTTTTAATCGCCAAGAGATGGTCACATGGACATGTTGTACCATGTACATTAATAAACAGTTCTGTGTTAACAAATCTGACCTAAACTTTACATACAGCAGCGGTGGACCAATCAAAAGTGCCATTAACAACTATTACTCAAATAAATGTCAAGCGCAGAGGATGAGTGAACAGATACTGTATGAGGAATTAATATAAGAAATACAGCATGATGGTGGATGCTGAAATAATGAAGGTGTTTCTAGGTGTTTTCTTCCACGTATACTGCAACTTACTGAATCATCATAAGTCCATGTTATCACTGCCATGTTCCTTTGCATTCATTACCTCATCATCCTCCTTCTTCCCTTTACAATAATGCAGCTTATATTAGTGAGAAAGTCCAAACATCCTAAATAAATATGCTCGTTATTTTAAGCTCATATGAAATAGTCATGCGTTAATAGTCATGATAACATTAGATAAAGCGTGTTAATAAAACCCTTAAGAAGCTGACACCACTATCACAGCTGCTGTTCCAGAAAATGAATCAACTCCTGAATCAACAGTGCCAAGTGTGTTGTGCTCTAATCCTCTCGTCTATGGACAGGCCTTCATTTACTGACGTGTACATCTGACTAAATGTGAAAAATGATAACCGAGGCATAACGCCTTCCTGAGACGAAGGCCCCGTCCCAAGTAGAGTGCGAGCCCAAAGAATCTCTCCACATCCGAAGACCACAGAGTACGTTACACTTCATTTAAATGAGGTGACACACAGTACAGTAGCTTCATCCACATTGATGTAACCTATGATTATGACATAGATAAATCATATTCAAGTCTGTTAAATCTATTAAATTCCTCTAAAGAACCTTTTCCGCTTTCGGCTTGCCTTGTTGCTGCATGCTCCCAACGCACCTGTGTGCTGTGATGGGACTGAAAGTCTCAAAGAGCTGTGAGTCAGAGCTTGATCACTGAAGGGCTCAGTAAACGCACACAAAGGACACAATTCTGAAGCCTAAAATGGGAATACAGTTCACAATTACAAGCACTGCAGGACTGAGGTGTGCTATTTGGGACCGGAAACGATTTAAAAAAAAAAAAAAAATACAACCGATACAACCAACTTGCTCCACAGGAATGATTTCATGGCTGTGAGCCTCGTTTCCTTCACCCTTCAACACCATCAGTCTATTATGTCAGTCGGGATGTGGTAGCCTGGTGGTTAAGGTGTTGGTCTATCAATCGGAAGGTTGTGAGTTCGAATCCCCGCTCCACCAAGCTACCACTGCTGGGCCCCTGAGCAAAGCAAGGCACACACAAACCATCAGTCGTATAAAAAATGAGATATGAATGTAAGTCGCTCTGGATAAGGACTTCTGCTAAATGCTACAAATATAAATGTATTATAGAGCGGGTGTGTGAGCTGCTGCACTGCCCCACATCATTACCATCCACCAGTGGATTTTCTCAATCTGCTAATACCTCAGCTTCTCCTCTCTCTCACACACTCGACTGGACTGAGATGCTGCTGACCTACATCTGGAGACACAACTACCATGTGCAGCAGAACAGCTTATTCATAGATAGACAGACAGACTATAATCTAGTGTTAAATAAGAACATTAAATCTTCTGTAATTTCACACAAACCTCACTCTAGACTATTTATGTGAATAATAACTGTGGTTTCAAGTCATTGCCCGATCGTGTCAGAAACGTCGAATCTTTAGAGAGTGCTGCAGATGAGAGGAGAGAGATAAAAGCTGATCTAGGTGAATAATGGCTTGAAATCAAATCGATCGCACTTACTTCTGTTTACTCAAAGTGCTCGTGTCTGTGGTTTCCCCCCCTGACATCTGCTGCATTTTGGTACGCTCCAGGTGCTCCATGTAACTATGGATCATCTGCAAAAGATAAAATGATTATTAGCTGGAACAGAAGTAGATAAACTGTGAGTACATCTAATATGACTCTTTACTAGAAGCATAATTAAAAAGTAATGAACTGAAATCGTGCTTCTATTCATATGCGTAAGACATTTGGTTGGAGGATGGACCAGCTTTCTCAAACTACACAGGGAGATACAGGGAGGTGCCACATGGCACAATGATAAATAAGAACATTTACAGGAAGTGTGGCATGTTCACAAGTCACCAAAGAATTTAGTTTATTATGTTTCTCATCAAGATCCTTACAGCATAACGAGGTTAAACTTTACACACAGTATTAACATTAAGCCCAAGTAGAACAATTCTATTATTTTAAAAATGATTAACACACACACACAGAAACACACACACACACACACACACAAATACACAAATACACACACACACACACACACAAAAACACACACACACACACAAAAACACACACACACACACACAAATACACACACACACAAAAACACACACACACACACACAAAGA
>JAOTRN010000053.1:16450085-16464584 GCA_028566695.1 Bagroides melapterus
GTGTTGTGTAGTGTTGTGCAGTTTTTTGTGTTGTGTAGTGTTGTGTGGTTTTGTGTAGTTTTGTTGGTGTTGTGTAGTGTTTTGTAATGTTGTGTAGTTTTATGTGTGTGGTGTTGTGTAGGTTTTTGTGTTGTGTGGTGTTGTGTAGTTTTTTTATGTTGTGTAGTGCTGTGTAGTTTTTTGTGTTGTGTAGTGTTGTGGAGTTGTGAACTAACAATGCGGTTTGAAGGATATCGTCCTACCTTGTTTGAAGCTGAGATATTAGCTGGTATCTTTAGCATGCTGTAATTCACTATTATGAAATATTTTCGCTTGCTATATTACAGGATATTTGCATAATACGACGAAATTACTCACTGAAGTAGCATGCATACTTAAAAAATAGCATGCATACTTATTTTTAGGATATCCCTCATTCATATGTTTCTGTACTATGTTCTAGATTATCAGTGCACCATTATGGGTCCCCCCTCCACAAGGGCTCCTGTTATTCAGTTCCACCCCTGCCCTACACCCCTGTTTATATGTATTTATATTAGTAATCAAAATTCTATTATTAGTAATAAAAATACGCCAAAACTCCATCTTTCAGAAAACTTGCATGACAAATGTCTACACTATATGGCCACACCTTTAGTGCCCCTTTGCTGTTATAACCTTCATTCTTCTGGGAAGGTTTAACACTAGATTTGTGTTCATTCAGCTGCAAGATCAAGACATCTGAGGTGCATTTGCATTTCAGTTCATCCTAATGGTGTTTGTATTTTTTTTCCACTCAAATCTTGGCCAACTATACACGGGAGCATTGTCATGCTGGAGCAGCTCTTGGGCCTCTTAGTTCCAGGGAAAGGAAAACAAAGCTACAGCACACAATACAAACACAATTGTGTGAAAGCTTGTACTTTTCAAGTTTGTAGTAACAATTTGAGGAAAGACCACAGTATGGGTGTGATGGTCAGGTGTCCACAAATATTTGGCCACATGCTGTATAAGATGCTACTCTTTTGTCCTATTCATAGAGTTGCTGTAAGATTGGGAAATAATGTAAACTTCACTGACTTTAAAACAACCCACTAAACCACAGAGACAAAACTCTTCATTAATTAATCCTCTGTGTCCCGTTTGGGATGGATCTAGAGACAGAAGGCCAAAAATACTAACCCTTGATTGGATGCCAGTCTAATCTATCACCTGAGACTCTAAAGCTCCAAAAAGGAAACACTACCCGGCTTAAACACTAAAACTAACTAAAACTACCCAGCTTAAACACTAAAACACTAAAACCATGAGGAAATCTTTTAGACTTAAATCATTTTCCTTATTAATATGATAAAGTTATCTTGGTATAATCCCAACTGAATCCCAACACAGATCCATGACACAGTTGCATGACATTTATTAATTATGAAAATGCCACGGCCTGACGGTTTATCAGCAAAACATGTACTGAAGTAAATGAGATCACATTTAATAGTTCTCATGCAAACTGGATGTACATCAAAACTGTATCAGTTCTGGAGGTGTGTGAGCTCAAACCAGGCTTTTTTTTTTTTTTTTTTAATCTTATCGTCTTGTACCTAACAGTCCGTCTTGAGCTTTCAACAAATGAATTAAAAATCAGTACATTCATAAACATGACATCATTCTGCTGATACACATAAGACTTAGAACAAGACGACAATGCACTGAAGCGGCAAATGTAGTGATATTAATCAAATACGAAAAGCTAAAATGTTCTCGTAGTTTGATGCTGAGGCAGCCGAGTCTTAAACGGCATAGCTCCCCTCAGCCATATTGTGCATTCGCTGCCACAGTTGTTTCAGTATATGAGCTGGAGGCAGTAGGAGCTCAGATGACGTTCAGGCGAGCGTTGCTGGCTGAAGAGGGGCAGAGGGAAGACTGGCGCTCCTTGGTGAGGCTGAGCAGTGCCTTGTGGACCACATCAGGCATGTGGTCTGGGAGCATGCGTGGGCTGATCAGCACGCTGTTGAACGCCGTGGCGTTTGACCACTCGGCACGGTAGCGCACCTGAGAGAAGCACAGCCTGGAGTCCGGGGTTTCATCAAAGGCCCACGATGAGGAGAATCCATAACAAGACAAAAAAAAAAAGAAATCGTTTTAGGGACATTTTGTATCTTGGGGTTTTCATCCACTTGTTTGTATGGAAACTTTACACGAAAAGATATAACAAAAGGCAAACTGTGGTCTAATTATATTATCTTGCTGCTCACTTTCACATTTACACGAGACACGTCCACTTTTTTGCCAACATATTTTATCTAACAAATCAGAAATGTGCTTCATTTCTGTGAACTACTCGACCACAGCTTTTCATTCTTAAAAGGTTTAATAAAGTTGGGCTGACAAGAGAACATTCCACAAGAGATTACCAGGTTATAACTTGGCTGGAATGTGAATGTGCTAATTAACAAGCTTTGGTAGTTCATGAATCAGAAAAGAATGTCTGTGCCAGTTCAGTACTCATCCCATCATTTGGTTGAAACTTTATAGGACTCAAGTCCAGCTTTGTGGTGATCATGTGGTGCTACTACGTTCATGGTAAACTGGGAGTTAGGCGGGCTCTGACCTGCGTGAGGGTCCGTCCTCTGTGATATGCAAGATACGGCCAGGCATGTAGAGCGGCAGGTGAGTGGTGTGGGTGGGGGAGTCTTCTGAAGACAAGCTCTGGTACGAAGTGGACCCGCGTACCAACAGGCTCTCCTCTCCGAGCAAAGGTCGAGTCAGCTGCTCCTCGCGCCGGTTCTCCAGTTCTGTGGGAAAGTCATCTGGGGAACCGCCAAACACCTCGTACCAGCAGCCGTGCAACAGGATTTTGTACTGGTGGACACAGGGAACAAAAAAAAAAAACAAAAAAACAAAAAAAAAACAAAAACAGAACTTCATGAGGGAAGCAGCATAAGGCAGTTACAAAACACTGATAAGTCCCTGGGAATTACTTCCAATTGGCTAAAAATCTGAACTGTAAATAAACACTGTAGAACTCTAAGCGCTCGCTCACCTTTGGTTTATTACAGTTAGACACCACCTTTAATATCCTCCTCTTTAAATCTTCCATGTTTGGAATACTCAATCTACAACACAGGAAGAAACACAGATGCCCTGAAGCACTCAGTCACTTTAGAGAAGTTAAACAAACAGAAGCACAAAAACCGAACATGACATATAGAACTAAAGTACAAACACATCGCATAATTCATTCTTTCAAAGATAAACCATCATTTATCTATAACCAAACTACCTTATGTAAAATCCTCACCTGGGAACTAGATCCTTTCCCAGAACCACCGAGACCACAAACTGCTTCGAGTATTCAGCAAGCGCTTTACTAAAGAAAGACATCAGCAAGAACGATTAATGAATACAGTGTTATATATCTCTTTAGTAATGTTTCAGTGTTTCTATTTATGATATATAATTAGGATAGTCTCATGAAGGCATGAACTTTTAATCCTCCAGACCTCATGAGGCCCCCTGGTGGTGAGAAAGCGTAGCACTGCAGTGTGTTGTAAGAACTGTGGAGGAGGACGGCCAGGAGCGCTGCTGCACCTGCGCCGAGACTGTGACCTGCGATGACCAACTTGTACTCCTACACACACGCACACACACACACCTTATAAATCATCAGACATTTACAAACCCACTGCAATCAGAGACTTAATACAGGAACCAACAATATAGGACTTCACTCAAAAATAGACTTACAGGTGCAATGCTGAACGCCTGCCTCAAGATGCCGTCATTGACCAGTTTCTTGTAGATATACCCAGCTGCTTGAGATATGCCCTGTGAACCAAAAAGGGGTTCCTACATCATAACTTCATTCCTCATTTGTTTACGCGTCACGTAAATATGTGTGACCAGTAGAAGATCGATACATCATGGCAGGATCTTTTACTACAGAAAAGCAGGAGATGGAGGAAGTGCTAATTGTAGCTGTGTCCAAGCGTCATATTTTATATAATGCGTCTTGAAAGACTATAAAAATCAAATAAAGAGAGAAGCTGCTCGGTTCTCGGTGTCAGCAGAAACAGGAATAGATGTACATTTGAACTCGGCAATAAATTAATGAATGAATGTATGAACTACTATGTGGTGTCGGAAATTTTTATTTGCATTTTTTATTACCTTTATATTCAGTTATTTTACTTTTATGGCAAAGGGGCAAAACTATTCACTGATGTTAAAGTGATATATATATATATATATATATATGGGTGTGTGTGTGTGTGTGTGTGTGTGTGTGTGTGTGCGCGCGCACATGCGTTAGTATTTCGTCCGTCACAACAGACACAGTGCAAGCACATTGGAATGTTAGGTACGAATGGAAAGTGTCATCTCCTGTTCCCCGCCCATTTTGCAGCTGCGTCCGAACGAATTTCGCAACACTTAGTCATCAGACGCTCTCTGCTCCAGTACCCAGCTCGTGTACTTGCTTGTTTTCAGTATAACAGTAACACTGATGTCATGTGTTGATGTGCTGCTCTGAGTGTATCACACACCGTGAACACTTACCGCCTATTTATAGGTTATTATGCAATATCATGTCAGTATATTTGCCAGGAACACACCCTGGGTGCACTGGGATGGGGGTCAATCAATCACAGTGCAACATTCATACACTCCTTCATACCAAGGGGTGATTTGATCTAGTTAACTCACCTATAAACATGTTTTCATGAGATGGGAGAAAACTGAACAAAAAACCCAGATCAAACCCATATGGACACTGAGAGCCAGGATCTGGTACCTGTGACACTAACTGATACGCCAAGTGCTGTCCGTGTAATAAAGCTAATATACCTAGAAATGACCAAACCTAATAGTAGACTGAAGCTGATAGTAGTGAATGATGCAACTCTACATGGGGATGTGGTAGCTTAGGGGTTAAGGTGCTGGACTACTGATTGGAAGGTTGTGAGTTCAAATCCCAAGTTAACCCTCAACTGCTCTGTTGTATAAAAAAAAAAATGAGATAAAAATAGTCGGATAAAGGGCGTCTGAGAAAATGCCAGAAATCCACATGGTTATATTTACCTTGTGTGCATAGCTGGCTCCTGACACACCATCCACAGTCAGGTTTTCACACTCGGCAGACAGGTCTGTCAAGACGTCCTGAACACACACAAACACACATACACACGTATATCAAAATGGCAGAGGCAAAACCAAATGGATAAAAAAAAAAGTGAAATATACCATCACTTTTTTTCATATCATTTCCACTATACAGTCCATCACATTCTGTATATTTCATCCTTTTACTGTATGTTAGAAGAACCTTCACTCTTCTGGGAAGGCTTTGGACTAGATTTGTAGGGATTCGTGTTCATTCAGGTACAAGAAGGTGGGAATACGAACATCTCTGATGGCATCGTCGGATTTGAAGAGGTGTAATGATGAGCCGTGATAAGGAAGAGCGTAGAACTGTATAAGATCTGAGAGGTGAGGTGAAGCAAGGTTATGAAGGGCTTTAAAAGGAAGGAGAAGAATCTTCAAATCGATACAGTGTTTAATAGGGAGCCAGTGGAGGGTTTGAAGCGAGGGGGTAATGTGATGCATGATGGGAGTTTGGGTTATGACAGTATGAAAGTTTAACAGCATTCAGAGACATCCAGACCCACGTAAGGGGTGTGAGGGTTGAGTGTTCACATACTTTTGGCTACGTAATCGTACGTACACTTCCATCAGGAAAGTTACTCAATAAACACTCACCTTTAACGATAATGTTCCCCTCACAGCAACCAGCACAGCCTCCCTCTTATGATCCAGTGCAACGAAGAACGGGATCTCGTATACCTACAGAGCGGTCAGAAAAAAAAATGCATACTGGCTGTCAAATTCAACAGATAACTCAAAGTGTTTGGGGTTTGTTTTTTTAAGATGTACACCTGCGATAACAGTCCATTATGATCACAGGTTTATATTATTACACTGTACTAACTCTAGTTTCCTACAGTTACAGGGAACTTAAAATAAACAAATTATTCATGAATTAGAAATGTTATTACTTAACACAGACCATAAAAAACAATCATTGAAGGAGATCTTAATGGAAGGAGTCTCCAGTGTCAGCACTTTGTGTAGTGCTTTCAGAATATTTAGATAAGTGAAGTGAAGAAAAAAAATATAGAAAAGGTGGAAAGTACTATTAAACTTTTTTTTACGTGGACATTCTGCATTAACGAATGTAACTAGAATGTAAGTATGCAAAACAATCAACTGGTTAAGACTCTGGGTTGTTGATCGAAAGGTCAAAGTTCAAGCACCAGCACTGCCAAGCTGCCGCTGTTGGGCCCTTGTGCAAGGCCCTTAACCCTCTCTGCTTCAGTGGTGCTGTATCATGACTGACCCCGTGCTATGACCCCAACCTCCAAAGTTGGGATGTGTGAAGAAAAGAATTTCACTGTGCTGTAATGCCCCAATTTCATTTTGTTCATTGATTATTTCTCTAGGAACCTTCTATAATTATATTTACAAACGAGTCTTCCGGCCAGCTGACAAGCGAGCTGGCGTACGTTACGGTCATCAATTTGATTGACGTGAAAAGCGCATGGTTGGGCTTATCAACCCGCAGCAGCCTCGCTCCGCTGTCTCTTAGTGTGATATAAAGTGGAAAATAGACAGGAGGAAAGGCATCGTGAAGCCAGGATCACTTTCTTTTTTTGTAAGAAGTGGTGTTCACGTTCGGGACACACTCACAGTTCAGTGACGGCACAGAGGACTTTACATAGATAGTGCCATATATGATAGATTGTATCTGATACCTGATTATGATAGCTGATGTGAATGAAGTCTCGGTACTGAAGCTCTGTCATGTTTAAGATGGAGCTGAAATGACAGCCGGGGTTGTCGCCTCCGACCATGTCGTAGTCCATCACGGTACGGTTACGACAGCTGTAACAGAGCAGTGGACGTTTATTAACACTACATTGATGTACGATGGAAAGTCAACATGCATCACGCTGGTATTCCTTTACACTGAAAGGAAAAGAATTCATCTCATGGGACATTTCTGAGAATAGACAGTATAAGCATCAGTATAAACAAATGATTTATTTTATAGCCACAAGTCAGATATCAAATTATTCAGGACTGTATGCTTTCAGTGGGAGATGTTGGTTGTTCCCTCTGTTGGGATAACTTTTTACAGAATTTTAGTGGCTGTAGATAACACCTTCATGTTATATCTCAGGGGCAGTGGTGGTTCAAGTGGGTTGTTGATTTGAACTGCCACTGTTGAGCCCTTGATCAAGACCTTTAGCCCTCCCTGCTCCAGGGATGCTGTACCATATCTACCCCTGCACTCTGACCCCGAGCTCCTCAGTTCAGGATATGCGAAGAAAAGAATTCCACTGTGCTCTAATGTAGATGTGATGATAATAAAGGCTTCACAATGCCACAATTTCAATTTCAATATAGATGCTTATGAACAAACATATCTCAGAGAGCAGAAATGGGTTTGAGATCACTGTTTACTTTGAAGGACAGGTTAAATAAAAACAAAAACAAATTAAAAATGTCTACTATCGCATGAGCCGTTAAAAGGCTTTGTGGATTGAGACATGACGACATTCAGTGCTGAATTTGAACCCGGGAAAACAGAAAGAGTTACCACATAACTGTAATTACAACACACCTCACGGGGACAGTGATGAGTCTGTTTTTCAGGTTATTGATAATTATCCTTTAATATACAGACACTTAAAGCTAGTTTCAGATTATATTTTAAACCAGAAGCTTGCCTCAAGATTTACACGCATCTCTGGCAGGTAGAAAGCATCTGTTGTGAATTGAAAACAGACAGGAATTTGCAAAGATTCCTAAATCAGGAACATTTCATCACTCGGACGGTTGTGCAACAAAGAGCAGAAGTGTAACTAACTATTAAAAAAAATACAGCAATGCTTAAAGTTTACATCCTATTGAACAGAACAAAATGTAACATAGAAAAAAATACATCATTTAATTCTACAAATACGATTGGGTTTGAAACGAACCAAGTGTAACATGTTTAACGTATTTAGTGTGAACTAGAGTGCAGAACAAGAATGCGCTGGAATGCAACTTTTAGACTTTTCTTTAAAAAAAATTCTTAGCACATCTAAATATAAAGCTAATTCTAATCTAATCCCATTTTTATGTAATTCGGTTTGAAGTCGCAGTACGTCATCAAAGAGAAATGACAGCTGTTTGCTGGGGGTGCCGATACTTTCGGACGGCACCAATTTTGCGAACGTATTTGTTTACGTGTTGACGCAACAAGGTTTGACTCCTAAAATTAAAGGGGAAGTGAAAGTCGCTCAAAATAGTGTGTGTAGGTGAAGGTTCAGTGAAGACGTACCAGTCGCCACTCAACTTGCAGCATCCTGTCAGAGGATTTAAGTAGAAATAAATGGGCCAGCCGTAAGCAGCTACAGCGAACTGCATGTAATGTGCTGCTTTTTCCAGCTCCGTCTCCAGATCTTCTCTCTGTATAGACACAAAGACATAAAAATAAACTAAATCCTTGTTTAATACACAAGTATTTCTGTAAGGTTTGTAGATTTTATTTGGTTTGTTGCTGTATTTCATTTTGAAACAGGAAGTAAAGGAAGTACAGAGCATGACAAACCCTCGGCACACCCTCTGAAAACCCTCTAGAAGGTCTAAAATGTAGGTAACTTTTCCACTGTTTAAAGCAGACAGCCTCCCTCCTTTACTTCCTCTTTCAGTAGCTTTCAAAATCTTGAAAATAGGTACTGAAAAAAAAGTTACAGATCAACAGACTCACTATGGGAGATGATGGACTGTGGGAAAGAACGTCTTCAGGGTCTTTGCACAGTTGCATTTTATCCTGCTCTTGATGGAGAAGTGCTAAACCTGCTGCAATGTCACTGGCCACCAGGTCCGTGTCCTAGAGAGAGAGAGAGAGAGAGAGAGAGAGAGAGAGAGAGGGGAATGAATTGAAAAAAACTCGGGCCTTAACACAAGCGAGCAAAAAAAAAAAAAACAAGGCGGATCGTTTGATTAGTCAAGATCCTGTACGTCACATGTTAAATTATATACAGTATAAAACTAACTACTCCTGCTTACGCTACGATCACACAGACAGCGGCTTTAAGTAGCTAACCGAGCGAAGACAGAAGAAGTTGGAGACTAGATGTGGGCATGTCCAGTGATGCGACCAAGCTGAGAAAAGCTGAACTACAGCGACTACAAATGGAAGTGACAACAGCGGAGAACATGATCCATGGCAAAGATCACAAACTGCTTCCCCGTCATCTTGTATGATGTGACGCAGATAAACGCTGCTGAAATTTCAATCGTCCCCAGAACGTTTCACTTTAGCTGCAAGAAAATTGATCTGTAATTTTATTTGTGCCACCTACTCAAACATTATTACTATGGCAACCGGTAGTAGGATCGCCTACTGGTGACTTCGCAGTACAGTGACTGGAGACTCGATATGTTAAATAATAATTATCGATATATGCTCTCAGAGCTTACCGAGAAGAAATCGCTGATGAGATGAGTGATGCTGGAGAAAGCAGCTCTGTGGTTGTCGTCCTGAGGCAGGCAGCAACACAGAAGACGCAGACGGCTCTCCCACACACGTACGGCCAGAGAGCGTGCTGTGTAAAAAAGCTGCGAGGACTCGTTGCTTTCCAGATCCCTCAGTCCTGAGCGCTCGGCCATCTTCGGCCGTCGGCGCAGGCTGCCCAGCGGGTCAAACACAATCAGCACACCCACCACCATGGAGAGAAAGATGATCCAGCTAGAGAGGAAAACAAGAACACATGCTTGTGATATGAATCATCACATGTGTACAGCACTTTCCTCTTGCACAGATCACAAAGTCAAAAGCGGATTAGTTCACTAACCAAAAGATATCCACAGAAATATTTGTAACCTTCTAGCATCGACAGTTCATCAGTCATTCAAGCAGCATTTATTGATTTTTTGCATTATTGATTTTATTGTGAAATCCAATTTGGCATGTGATAATTGCTCTGCTTTAACCCACCTCGCAATTACAGCACCAACTACGAGCCCAACTTCAGGCGGTTCACATCCTGTACTGTAATCAGACACCCACACGGCTCCTAGACAGGCCCACACAAACTCAGGGAAGAAAAGGACTCCCCGAACGTACACCAAGACCGGCATAAAGCGTCGAGGACCAGGGTTCATTATGGTTCCTTTGATTGATATACAAAAGAAGAGCACACACTCTTTCACATTCAGTTCAGTTCTCAACAACTGCCATTATCATAAAAACTGTTTTGAAATAGAAGTAGATTCGTAATAAGTGAGACAGAGGTACATGAGGAAGAAAACGATGACACAAAAGTACAGGGGTCATATCTTCTGGATGATTATAAATTATTACAGCATGTAGGTGTGGAAGAGTAAATTCAAAACAAGTGTCTTGTAAGGATCTCCAGTATACGGAGTCCTGGGGCGATCGGATTAGTCACTGATGATCAAGACTTACCTTGAGCGCTGATGTAAACGACTGCACATAATGTTATGATGATGACTCCAAGCAGGACGAGCAGAACAATAACGTAGCTGTGAAGAACAGCACCTCCATGACAATCAAATCTTCCTTTACGGGTGATGTACAGAGCTAAGGTTGCAATCCACCTATGAGAAAAGCCGTCTTTAAGTCAGCTGACTAACAACAACCTGCATACACTCTTAGAGAAGAAACTGATTTTTTGATTAAACACACACAGACACCCAATATGCTTACCATAGAAGCCTAATAAATAACTCAAAAGCTCCTGGCAGGACAAGATCATCGCTTGCGATGCCCCATCGCCGACCAAACACGACCATGCCGGGCATGTTGACACCCGACAGTGAAGCTAGCTATACGGGATAGTAATACAATATTATAAAATCCGTGCACCGCCCTAACACAAATCAGTGCAAGTTATCCAGCCCAAGTTACCTAATTCTAACACTAACCTTAATCCTAAACCTTCTCCGCTTACTGTTAACTATCTCGCAAACGAAAAAGCAGCATTTTGGGTCGGAACCAAAACCACCAGCCCAACCAGAGGTAAATGCTCGGTATTCTCGTCAACAACGGAGGGTAGACTGCTTGTCAGCGCCGCGTTAAAACATAAAGTATTTAAACATACTTTAAAACGTTGTATCCGTGAAAAAAACAAAGAAAAAATGAAATTTTCAAGAGCCGACACGTCAACTATCAAACGTCATTCCGCGAGCTCCTGTCACGGCGACTCTGGACGACTGGCGTAACATCATCGCTGTTGTTGTCTTTTTTAATGTGGGTGCAACACTTAAAAACTTCCGACGGATTTCGGCACTTTGTCAAATAGTTCCGTGACGTATTTGGTGTATTATTATTATTGTTATTATTATTATTATTATTATTATTATTATTATTATTATTATTATTATTATTATTATTATTGTTATTGTTATTATATTCTATAATAATAACAATAACAATAACAATAACAATAACAATAACAATAATAATAACGAAAAAGAATGATCATAATGAATGCATGAAAATGTATGAATAATGATATTTCAGCCTATTAAACGATCTATAGACGTCTATACAATTCAACCAAATATTTGTGGACACCTACTCATCACACCTGTATGTTGTTTTTCCACAAACTGTTGCTACAAAACATAGAAGAACTTTTATTTTTCCCTTCACTGGAATTAAGATGCCAATGGAATTGCCCCAGTGCACAAAGCAATCTCTATGAAGCCATGACCTGCCAAGATTGGAGTGAAAGAACTCAAATATCTTGCAGAGAAACCTGCCCTGAACTCCACTGAACACCTTTGAGATGAACTGGAACACTGTCCTGGAACTTCAGAACTCTTTATCAGTGTCTGATGTCAGTAATGATTTCCATGCTGGACGAACTCAAATCTCCACACAGCTACAATCCAGTAAAAAATCTAGTAGAAAGTGTTCCCAGGAGAGTGCAAGATATTCAAACAGCAAAAGAGGACAAAATGTGAATTGGGATCTTCAACAAGATGTGTGTGATGATCAGGGGTTCTGTCTATTATTTAAATTATTAAATTAGTATTTTTTCAGCATTCCAGGGGAAAAAAGAAAAGAAACAAAATCATTACATACATTTCCTGATATATTTTCAGTGCCTCAATGCTTTCAATATTATTCAGTTATACTGCAATGCAAATACATATTTATCTTTCTGTTATTATATTGAATTTTATCCATTTACTAACTAGTAGACAACAGTATTAAAAGACAGACTGGCAGGTAGTTTCATTTGTATTTCTTCCATGCCTTAGTAAGTTAGGTTCATCCCCCCAAAAAAAAATTCTCCTGGTGCTCTGTTTTGCATGACAAATCAATTCAGGACAAGAAACTAAAAACCTAGCCTAAAACATTCGCTCCTATATGTATTACTTTGTTACTTCATCTGTGAAACAGGAACATTTGACAATCATCCAAACGGAACATTCTTTGATTTTATAAAATATTTTATTACAAACAGGTAAATGATTTGTTTGAATGAACGATTTATTTGAATAAAACCACAGCAAAACAAACAGCATCTCTCAAACGATCTTTATTTGAGATAGATGTCATGTGAAGGTTAATTGAAAAAAAAAAAATCTGAATTTAGAAATTACAAAGAAAAACAGACGTAAACGCCACTCAGTAAAACTCTTTTAACCCAATTTGCAAGAATGCCCTTCCCTCAAAAATTACAAATAAGACTTCTTATATAAGGAAAACTCAATATACAAATCATGCTTTAGAGCTCCATGGGTAAGGCTGGTAAAAAAACATCATCAATGCATAAAAACATCAGTGAATTCCTCCATTACATTCTGTAATATCTTGAGAAATTGAACAATTTTCATACACCAGACTTTTAGAGTGACGGGATAAGATGCAAGTAAGATCAGATATTTCCTAATTACGCGATGGAAAGTGAATAAATCAGAATGCATTATTCGAGCAAATAAAATGCCCAATTAATAAAATAATTAATTTAAATAAGAAATCTATGGCAGTGTGTCAATACTGCGAGAGAACGCATGTACTGATAGGAACGATGTGGATGATATCAAAGGTTCAGCTCGTTCACGTTGATACAAACTTGATTATTAGAAAATAGTCACAAGTTTAGGAAAACGCTTAAAGGTGCCTGTTTTAAAAAAAAAAAAAGAAAAAAGAAAAAAAAAAAAAAAAAAAAAATTGAGCTGACCCGAGCATGAGGTAACCCTCAAAATGTAGTTTAAAAAAAAAAAAAAAGAAAAACAAAACACACAATTCAAACTATTTTGCCACAGAGTAATCAGCTCGGCAGTGTCTATAAATAAATGTACCATATTTTCCAGAAAATAAGTCACTCTGGTGTCTAAAACCTTGTTAGTGTGTGTTGCAGTGGTTCAGTGTTGTTTCCATATTGTGAATCCGTGTGTCTGGTCTGAAGTCTAAAGGCTTCTGGAAAGTTCTCTAAACTTTGAAGCTCTTCACTGACCGTCTACGGAGCTACGGACCTCGTCGTGCCGGGATAGTTGCAATTTGTTTACCAACATAACGATGACTGAACTGATGATTCGTCTTCTGGTAACTACTGAACTAACACATCTACGTTACAACCTCATATTAAGAGCGATTGGTTTTGTGCAGTAACTGTTTCTCCAGGATTCGGACACTCTGAAATCCTGAAAGGACTGATTAGAAAGCAACACAGAAATGTCCTGGATTAAGCGCTAGAAAATGTGGTACATTCACTGGAATTTCACAAAAACAAGAATAAGAATAATCCCATCGACCGTCATACACTGATACATGTGATTCTTTTTTTTTTAAACACGGTTTTATACTCGAGCCAAATTGAAGTGATCTATCTGACAGAATACGGTTCATTTCTTTTATCTGAGTAATTAATAAAAAAAAGGGTAAGACGTGTAAAACGTGGATACTGGAGGAGGAGCTGTGCGATTACCACAGTTTGAATCCAGAATTGTCCCAGAGCTGCTCAGGGGGTTGAAAGAAAGAACAGATCCATGTTGCACTCCTCCGGGTGTCTTACACGAGAGTGAAGTGTGTCCTGTGTTTCTGCACACCACACTGAAGCTCTGTTTCTAACACGCGGTTAAGCTGGTAAACTCAACTTCTTCCCTTTTAGCACTGAGGAACAGCAAGACAGATGAATTACAAACAAGAAAAACAATGATTTATCAGGCTTCTCTCTCTCCCTCTCCCTCTCTCTCTCCCTCTCACACACACTCAGTGCCTCTCTCTCTCACTCAGTGCCCCTCGCTCTCTCTCACTCACTCAGTGCCTCTCTCTCTCTCTCTCTCACTCACTCAGTGCCTCTCTCTCTCTCTCTCACTCACTCAGTGCCTCTCTCTCTCTCTCTCACTCACTCAGTGCCTCTCTCTCTCACTCACTCAGTGCCTCTCTCTCTCACTCACTCAGTGCCTCTCTCTCTCACTCACTCAGTGCCTCTC
>JAOTRN010000053.1:16489305-16503959 GCA_028566695.1 Bagroides melapterus
ATAATTTGTTGCGCTCCCTAATTGCAAGTGGTGCTGTTCTGATTGGTTCTCTGATTGGGTATGCTTTTGATTGGTTCACGTCTGCCATTTACGTTAATCCACATATGCCGCTGAAAGCTTATGCTACTATAACCAGTCTAAGAGTTGCCACCATGGACACACACACAAGAAGACTCGTCCGGAGTTTTACGTCATCAATCCGTGACACGTTCAGACCCGTGTGTCCTCGGTAAAATGCTAACTGGCAGCAAACAAAACCAATCCATTTCGTTAATTTTGTTAAGGACATGCCTTGTAAATAAAAACAGGAAGAAACAAAGACGACGTCGAGCAAGTCATGGCTGGGCAAAAGGGGATGTGGATTGAAGTTGTCGCGCTAATTGCGTCATCAGGTTCTGCGCTCCTATTGATTGTTGGTTTGACGGTCATCGTAGGAGGAGTCACACTGCAGGAAAGTTTCTGAAATCTTCTGACACTGCTAGAATTTCATCAGACGAAAAAACTGATCGCAATGGCCATTAATCAGGTGTTTCAGTGAACATGTCACACCTGAGATCAAAGTCTTCAGATTTTTAGGATTTTAAAATTTCTCTCAGACGACCAAATCGTGGCCAAAATCTCACAGTGTGAGCCCGGCTTTACTCTAGTTAGCTGCTGTGTGTAAAAAATCCACCAAAACGTGACAGCGCATTTATCGACTTTGTATTCAAGACCTGTATTCAAAACATTTCTAACAAATTAGTTAGACTGCTTTACCAAACTTTGATTTGATTTCTAAAACAGTATTAATTTTTTTGTTATGAATTCTGGCTTTGTTGTGGCTGTGCTTAAAAATAAAATTAATATAATCTTAATTCAAGTGATGAAAGTTTTTGAAATTCTAACAGTAAACAAGAGTTGAGTACTAGTGTAAGGTTAAATGTAAAGTTATAAACGTTTGGAAATTATTTAGTTGGAAATATCCATTAGAAACTTGAAAGTAATCAGTTACTTTACATTTATAAAGTAATTGAAAAGTTACACTACTTATTACATTTTGAATAGGGTCATTTGTAATCTGTAACCTATTACATTTCCAAAGTAACCTTCCCAACACTGTCCGTTTGACCTACTAGATTTCATTTTGCAACCGTAAGACTAAAGTCAAAGGGCAGAAGTAATCACGATCGTTGCAAATAACTTCACCTATATACTGCTGAAGAAAGAAAAAGACTCTCAGACATGCTTGTAGTAATCTGTAGGACAGTATCGACCTTGGGTTTGTTGACGTTTTAGAGGCACTATAAATAAAGTGAACAGATGGAACATCAGGTCACTAACGTACTCACAGGCACTAGGATCTGTTTGCAGTGACTGTGAAGGATGGTGTCCTGGAGCATGCGGTCTGTGACGTAGCCGAAGCGGCCGTGTCCTGTAGGAAGGCTGGCCAGGTGCAGGTTGAACAGCCGTTTGACTTCGCTGAGGCACAGCACAAAGTGCTTCCTGAAAGTGCTCTGCACAAAGTCTCGGAGCTCCAGAGTAGGAGTCTGCGCTGCCTCGTGCTCACCGTGGAAGCCTGTGTTAGGGGAGTCTGATGAGGGATAACCGTTAAGCGAACCGTTCGGGACAGGACCGGACGTGTCCATAGACTCCTCACAGTCGCTCGTGTGTTCTTGTTTAACTTGCACCATCGTGTTAATTCCACCAGGGCCAGAAGACACGGAGGACACTTTCAGTCTACGGGCATCCAAGTCTTTTTGCAGAGAGGCATGGCGCTCCCGTGCTTGCTCTTGAGCCTGCTTGAGACGCTGCTCACCGCTGACGTGAACCGAGTCTGTAAAACATGTATAGACGGTCATCGGTAAGAGAGCTAATGAAGACGAAGGTCTATAAGAAACATCACTGAAAGAAGGAGTTCAGATAATTACCCAGCTGAGTATCCTTTTTGTGAAAGAAGTCTTCCTTTGAGAAGTTGAAAACTTTTTCTAACCTGCAAAAGAAAAACCACAACATGCTAATTATACACCAAATGAGAGGCATCACTCACTCTGTACAAACTATTAACCAGGGTTGGAAATGAACCGGGGCTCAGGCAAGAATGTCAATGAAAAGAGAAAAATAGATTTTTATCAATTTTATACACACACCCCACACACACACACACACACTCCCCCCTCAAAAATTGCCCCACGTTCATTTCCAAACCTGCACTAAACCCTCTGGCTTTACATCAGTAGTTTCCCCATATCATTTTACTTGTTCTGGATGCCCATCCAGAGCATGTGCTGTCTCTGAGCCACATCAGGATGCTTCTTGACGAAATCATGGTCAGTAGGCAGCAGGAACTCCCAGCCTCTGTTAGCTCGAGGAACAGCCATCTGTTCCAAAAAGTCCTTAACATCTTCAGGAGGCAGCTGCAAACACCATAACAACCATGACACCCAGCAGGCAAAACTGAAATATATATCTTTTTTTAAGGCTATAGATACTAGATGATTATAGTTTTTTTAATGGCAATGTTGCAAATGCTAAAAGAAAATGAAAACAACACTGTGCAAGCTTCCACCTTGTTTTTTTTTTTTTTTTAATTTCAGATAGACTACAAAGAAAACATCCCTGACAAAAGTGCACACAGCCCCACGCTGGACACTGACCTTTATGATAGCGGTGACCTCTTTTCTCATCAGGGAGCGCTCGTTTGTGAATCTCCACATCTAAAAAATCAGCAAAAAACAGCATTTCATGCAGTAGAACTGGCAAGTTGAGTGAAATTGTGACATTCAAAAGAAAGCACTGTTTTGGAAAATAAGACAACAATCATAACGTTTTCGTCACAGTGATTCACATCAGTAAGAATTTTGTGTTTCGCACAAACTCACCACAAAATCACGACCCCTACAGAGCACCTCTGCAGGCACGCCGCTGTGTGGACTGCAGGTGGACTTGGGATAGAGAACATCACTGAAAAACACAATTATTAAGAAGCTATTAAATAACTCGTGTCTACTTAATATCTTATTTAATGCTTTCAACAAATAAAGGTGCATCTCTTAGTTTTAACAAAAAATATTTCTTTTTTACACAGAGTAAGGAGGCTTTCGCTGTGGCAGCTTAGTCTGAAACAGACCACGGTTCACATTAAAGGTTACTAATCTGAAGGCTGTCATACGGACTGGGAAGCGCTCAGTAGTACAGGACCAGAGACTACCTGTAGGCGGTGGTCTAATTTTTTTTGGGTGTCTAGAAACTGGGCCAGATTCCCGGGCATGTACTCGAGTCTGCATATGATTAGGAAGTAAAGTAACCTGAGAATGTTTTAGCTGATGACATCATTCGTTTCCACAACACGTTTAGCATGAGAGACACACCTTACTAAACAAAAGAGCGCCAAAATAATAATAATAATACTAATGCTAATAATACAAGGTGAGTTGATATGATTGTGTTCCCTATGTGGGTTTTAGACGGTGCTAGTTGAACTGAAAAGCACCGTGGTTCGATAGAATCAGGCAAGTCTAAAACAAGACAGACGCTCTGGGGGGCAGCTGGTAACAATCCCACTCAGATTCATACTTCAGCAAATGTGACGAGTGTGAAAGCCACCTTAATTACTTAAGTTTAGGACATAGAGAGCGCACAGAGAGACACAGTCAGAGACAGAGGCACAGACAGACATAGAGGCAGAGACACACAGACACAGACCTCTTGACAACCCAGTTTCCCTGGACGAGCATCGCCACCTGCTGTATGCAGCGCAGTACTGCAGTGGAGTCTGTACCTGATGCAAGCAGCCCCATAAGATTGGCAAATGGCATGACCTTGACTGAATCAGAGAACCAAATAAATACAAACCCTAAAACACAAGCCGTCTTGATGAGTTGGAATTAAAGTGTATTCACTAAACGTACCATTCTTCATCAAGGTCTTCACCTGATCTCCAAGTGGCAACGTACGGAGCTGAGCCATAGAAAGCACGTTACTCGGCCCCACTGGCTTAACCCTGAAGCCAGAATATAAAAGACAAAATTATCATTAATATATTAGGTGAGAACTATTTACAGCTTTGTACAATATTAATGAAAGAATCTAAAGAAATCTGTGGATTTTGTACACATTGTGTTGAACTTGGATTTTTTTTTTTTACACTTACACTTTTTCTTCCGTCACTGGAGGCATAAGCATGGCCAGATACTCACTGGTAAAAGAGAAGAATGATTAGCATCAGAAACAAAGCAACTTTATACGAGGATAACCTTTATATGATGACTTTACAGAAGACTATTTAACCCACTTATGGTATTCCTCAGGAAGGAAACGGCCATTAAAACCCTCAATTCTACCCATCGAAGATTTTATCGTATTTAGAAAATATTTACACTCCATTCATGATGAGGTTGCCATGATTAACAAGATTACATTAATTCTATTTCTATAGCGCTATTAACAATATCCCAGCTTTGGTGGTTGGGGTCCGAGCACCCGATCTGCCATGAAGCAGCATCCCCGGATCAGAGGGGGTTGCGGCCCTCGTTTAGGAGCCCAGCAGTAGCAGCTTAACATTACTGGGACTTGATCCCATGACCTTCTGATCAGTAGTCCAACAGTCCAACTTAATTACAAAGCAACCACTATTAAATTTGAAGGGGTTTTTGCACCATCATGAGTCTTTCCAACACTTACCTTGGAGTCTTCACTAACTCCGTGTTCTCTGTGGTATCCATGGCCTGGCAGTAAAGATACTGGCGTTCGTGCTCCGAGCGTCCGTCCTACAAATTTAACGATAAGGATAAAAGCGCACAGCAGACTAACAATGTGATCCAGACAACATCACTCTGTACAGATTAATCGAATCCGGAAAAACAAAAATACGGTCAACAAAAAAAATATTCCACATATCAGAGAATAGCACAAGGTGAGGTGACGAGCCAGGTGTCTTTGATTTAACAACGATTCAGTGGCGCTTGTGTCACGTATCCATTAGCTACACTGTAGAAATATTATGTAATCATAACAATATGAAAAAAATATCATTACCAACCTTACAGCAAGCCAGTGTATGATGTATGGTTATATCTCTACAGTACTTTTTTTATATAATAGTGTATCGAGTGTGATTAAAAGTCTAGCCCGTACCCTTATTTTGTCACCACACTTAGATACACAAGACTAAGAGCACAGATTTAGAACTGTGATTCAGTTCCTAGTCAGGGCCAGTATTCATAAAAATTCTTTGTGTAAAGAGTTTCTCCTAGTGAAGAAATTCTAAGAAAGTTCATAGAAGAAATGAAAGAGAAGATCCTAGTAAGGATAAAAGTTACTCATAAATCATCTTAACCCTTAAAAGAGCCTCTTAAGGTCAAAAAGTGTTAGGAGTAGTGAGGAGGCCTTTTAAGAAGATTAATAGTTTCTTTATCAGCAGATAAAGGTGAAGAGGGAGAAAAATGTATTTTATATAATATTTAATAATGATAGAGTTAATAAAATGTTACAGATTAGATTGTGTAGGGATTATTTTTGTTACCAGTCATATTAGAGATAACATAAATGTAATCCCTACACAATATATCCTCAAATATCAACATTGAGACAAAGTGAAGACTTATAATAGACCAGATTTAAAAGCGCTCCTTTTTTTTTTAGTTGGACAACTACTCACAGTATTCAAAAGGAATGTCATACCTAGTAACAGGGTTACCCCCGCCTCCTCTCTAAGATAAACGTTTTTGTATTTTCCTTGCTCAGAGTTGCTCTGAGGTTCTGAATCACTCTTAAGCTAAGATTCCTGGTTAGTTATTTAAACTAAGTTAGGAGCTCTCTGAAATCATTCTTAGAGTCTTTATGAATACGTGCCCAGATCTACAGCAGAAACAAAGATTATTGCCCAGACACGCTTGCCAGCCAATCAGAACCAGGTATTCTCCGTAACCATGTTATAATCTACAGCAAACAATGATGACGACATCTGAGACTTATCTCCTGCTCTTTAAGCTCACAAACAGACTGAGTCACTTGCGGACACTCCTACCTTTAATCCATGGTAGTGTAAATGGACCCACGGTTCTTCGGCCTGTTTCTTCTGCAGGAACTCGTAGGACTGGATGCGCCGTTGACGAGCCTGTTCAGACTCCGGCCTGGAAAACCTCACCTTAACCATAGAGAAGTCACGATTTAGATACTTAACATATGTCCAATACAATCTATAACCAGAAATATGAGTCAGAAAGGTATGAGTGCATAGAGTTGCATTAAATTCAGCACTAGGGTCTTAATTTAGGAACAGCTGAGGAAGTCACAGGCAGCTGGGACTTTTCTGGATTTTAAACATTATGTACAGCTTTATTCATAAGTCAGACTGTTCTGACACTGCTCCGTATTCATATATTTTCTATACCTGCTTTCCCTTAATACCTGTATACGTAAATTGCATTTATAACGCAATTCTTTTATTTTATTTTCTTATCAGATGTTGTATTAAGTGTAGTTGTGTACGTGAGCGGCAACATTTGGATTTGATTAGTTGATTAGAAACGCTTACAGTGATCTGCTTGGCGTCGTCCTCTGCCTCATCCTGAGAAGAGTCTCCAGCTATTAAAAGAATGGAAAAAAAAACGAAAAAAAAAAAAAAAACCATTCACACTGCTTCACACGTTCCAAAAAGCAATACAAACCTGTAAAATTACGCATACAGTATATACACAATTGTAATTTCATTAATATCATTTTAAACCAGCTTGTACATTTAATACATTTACAAAATGTCCAACTCAGTGATAATTCATTGTGGGGACAAAAGATGATGTCATGATGTGTCAAGATATTTTGGGAGGTTTACAGCAAAAATAAATAAATAAATAAATAAATAAATAAAAAATTATTCCTTCCGTAATTCATGACGATATCAAATGTTTGATCATCACATCACATAACAGGATAAATACAATACAAACAAACAAACAAAAAACTCTCTCTTACCTTCGTTGGCTGCTTCTCTTTCCTTGTGTTTACTGTCAGCTTTATCTAGATATGAAAAGCTGGGCCTCATCTGCAGAATCCCCTGTAATGGCGTGAGGTGAAGCTCCCCTGCCAAAAATAGTCAGACATTCGGTCAGTCAGACAGACGGACAAAGGTCAAACGGCTCGCCAGTAAAGAGACGTGTAATTACCTTTACGAAACACTGCGGCGGCATAGCGACTGATATTCGTGGTAGCCTGGATCGATGAGAACGTTTGTTTGTCCATCATTTTTCTTTAGGAGAACAAAAACACGTCAAGTCAAGGCTTGGACAAAGGACTGTAAAGACAACGAAGGAAAATGCTGCATCGAGTAAGATACACACATGGAGTAAGTGCTGGAGTCTTCCAGAGACGTGCCGTCTACGTTGAGCGCGATCTGCTCCCCTTTACTGCGGCAGTAGTTCGGACTCATGGTGTCGATCGCCACCTCGATTTCAACCTGAACACAGGAGGAAGACGTACAGCTTGTCACATGCTCAGGCAAATATACATTGAGCAAGAAAGAAGAGTGGGGGAAAAATCTTTAGAAAGCTTTACCTTTTGCTGCTTGGGTTTGATTTTGGCTGTTAAATGCGGGATGTCGTCATAGTTCATGTTAGAGGGTCGCACGGGATACTGTAACAGGAGACATTTTTGAATATTGCACAAGATTAAAAGACAAAAAACAAACAAACTAACCAAAAAAAAACCTATAACACTTTAAAAGAGTTTTGGTTGCTATGGTTACCTGAAATAAATACAGCTTGTCCGAAAGACTTTTGGCAAGGTACACGTCGAGCTTCAAGAAAGGAGAAAAAACAAACAAACAAACAAACAAAAAAACAAGTTAATGTTTCTGGAATGTTTAACAGCAACATTCATTCAAATCACAAACGTTTTCTCCTTCACTTAAAAATAAAAAAAGAGAGAGAAATCTGATCGTCAGACACAGACCTCTTGTATAATGGGGTCATCCTCCTCTCCGCTGGCCATTGTGGAGAGACGAAGAGGAAAGTTCGCCTCAATACTGGCAGCTCAGAAACACTGAAGCACTCACAGCACAGCATGCAACTTCTGGAGACAAAAAAAAAAAAAACCACACACACACACACACAAAAAACAGACATCAGCATGAAGGATACAGTGGGAAAGGTCTAGATTAGTTTTGCTCTAAAAGATCATCAGAACACTTCGACATCACTGGATGAAATGGAGAGACACTACATTCACACCCCTGCTGGTGAACTCCTCCTGATTCTGATGCCTTTTAAAGCCAAATCCACTGGTAAAACATTTCTTGTGCTCGATCTGACTGAATGCTGTGACGGCCAATGCTGTATGAAAGGACGCTTTTAGAGCTGCGCATGTCGGCTCAAAGAGACCGCTGTTTTTTTAAGCTATTGCAATCCGAGTTAAACATAGCAGAAAAACCTCTCAGGCACTAGATTTCCAAGTATCAATGATTTGGGCTGAGGACATCTCAGGAATTGACATCATGACATGCAGATTTGTTCCTCTGCACATTTAACAAAGGTGTTTAGATGGACAATATCGAAGCCTTTATTTTGTCACATCTACGTTATAGCACAGTGAAATCTTTTCTTCACATATCCCAACTTTGGAGGTTGAACTCAGAGCACAGGGTCAGCCAGAACGGGTTAAAAGCCTTGTTCAAGGGCCCAACAGTGGTAGTTTGGCAGTGCTGGGGCTGGAACCCTGATCCACCACTCAGCAACCCAGACCCTTAACCACTTGAGCCAGTGTAACCTGAAACAACACTGAAACTGAAAATATAATGTGAAGCCTTTTTTTGCTTCACTATTGAAATGATGATTAGTTGTCTATTTTAAAAGCTGTTGTCATGCTACCCCATAGTGTCTATACTATAAATGAGGCATCAACCTGTGGACAGAAGGCTCAGGGTTTCTTTGTGTACTGTTGGATTGTTCTGTGATCTTCTGTGTACTATTATGTTTTCTGAAAGCAGCCTTTAAACCTCTTTTCTATTCAGATCCATTTCCAACATCAGAGTCATTATATCACTTAGTACGTAAACATTCTGAACATAATGTCCGCCATGTTGACACTAATTTTTATTATTTAAACCTTAAACAAGTTAAACTAAAGTTTACTCATGTGTTGTTAAACAAGTATGCTTTCAAAAGAGCTGATCTGCTGCCTTTTAACACCATTTTAGATTCTGACAGCTCTTCTGCATCAGTCACCTTGACTTGGATCCTGCAGTGTTCACATACATGCTCCATACTGCAGAATCTCAGCAAAAACAGTAAGACATCTGGGTATTTCTCACCCACAGTTTTGAGAATACTGATACGAATACTACATACACGACTCCTTCAGGATACAGCTCGACACCGACTATATAGTAGGGATATTTGGATGCATCTCTGGTCTCGTGTTTATGTAAACGGTCTGTGGCACACCTGTCAGCATCATACATGTCTATGGCATAAAGCATGCCAGTGGACAAACCTGGGAGGTGTTAACTAAACATTAATACAGCAATTAACCAATAGGAGAGCATCCCTTGTAAACAAGTTGCTATTCATTCATGAATCCTGAGTAATGCTGTAACCTGGTCAGGGTTGAAGTGGATCCATAACATTTCCCAGGAACACTGGCTATGAAACATACCCTGGATGAGATATCAGTCCATCACATGGTACCACACACGTGCACAAACACACACATTCACCTAGTAGATTAACACTTTAGAGTATGGGACAGGGAGAAACCGGAGAACCGCAAGGAAACCCTCGAGGACACTGGAAGAACAATATCATTAATGGAACACAGTCAAATTCCCACTTATACAAAATGTCCTAACAAATATACAGATCCATCCACCCGTGTATCGCTTAACCTGCACATGGTCACGGGGAACCTGGAGTCTATCCTAGTGGACTCCCTGAATGTGGCACTAACGTACACGTACACACACACACACACACACACACACCAATCTTCTTCCACATACAGAGCAAACCCAGGAATCAAACCCCAGCCCTGGAGGTTAAGTGTTAAGTGATAACCTTAATGTATCTGATGCAATCATGATGTCAACACTGTAAATGTGTCACGCACAGATCGGATCATTAATTGATCTTATGCCCAAACGTATCAAATTCTAATACAAGAACTACAGTTGTACATTAGACAGACAAATAAATTGACTTTAAATACACACCGGCAATCTAGCTAGTCAGTGGGGTTTTGTTTAAACCACAGACACAGCTGTTTTTAAACCCCAAACACCGCTAAAGCCAGCGACCCATTAAACCAGTGTGATCACACGGATCACTTCACAAGATAATGCTCTTTTACACAAGGGGAAAGGTCAAAAACACAACCGGATCAGTGCTTGAGAAAAACATCTTGAAAAGATTTGCTAAACCTCCAGCTAGCTGGTGCTAACACACCACCTAATACTACCTTCACTTCGTATGACCGTGTTTTCTGTTTGTTTTTCCTTTCCGGGTTACTTTCAAACTGCTTAAATTACTCCTGTAGAATTTCTATTGTTAGTATTTTTGCCAAAGATGAAGTCTTCTGACTTTTCTCATATTAAACTACTGATTAATTAACACTCGCCACCCTAAATCAATTCTAAACGACTCGTTAAAATACATTAATCCTGCTGTTACAGATGAAACCCTGAGAAGATCCGCTTTTCATCCATTACAATAATCATGAATGAGAGAGAACATTACATACTACATGCTACAAACGTTCCCAGTTATGGAAATTAGCTAGCTAGCCACATGACGTTACAAGCTAAGCAGTCTCAGCACGTTTTCAGGCCGACATTTCTATACTGTTTCAAAAATAACACATTCAGACCTGAAGTTTGTAACACAGGCTTGACTCTTCTCTGTCGGAGCGCGGTAACTTTCTCCACCGTGCTAGTCCATGTAAGTTAACTGAATTGGTGACAGTGTAAGAGCGCTACCATGTTTCCGAGTCCGGCTCTTCCTACAGACACGTGGGGAGGAGCAGAGCCTATAGCATACTGCTGTCTCTACCCATAATTCAGCGCGGTGGAGTGCACTAGGTGTCCGCTTGGTCCACTACAACACGCGTACTTGGTGAACTCTGAGGTAAACAATTTACAAGTTAGATCAAACCCAGCGCTTATTTCTCTCTCTCTCTCTCTGTGATTCCAGTTTTCACGTGCTTTAATGGCATGACATAATTCCAAAAAAAGGAGAAATAAAATAAACAAAATAAATATAAAATAAATATAAAATATATATATAGAGAGAAACATTGAATCTACTAAAATTTGAATCTACTAATAAAAGTTAAAAAAAAAAAACTGTTCTGCACAGAGCTCTGACCTCAACCCCCAAAAATATGCTATTAGGTGAACTGGCTAAGAGGTTTTCTACCTGCCCCTAGGTGTGAGTAAGTGTGTGAGAGTGTGTGTGCATGGTGTCGTGATGGACTGGCGTCATATCCAGGTAATATGCCCAATGTTTTCAGGGATTTGCCTCATGATCTATCGCTATCCTGAACAGGATACTGAAAGTGATTGAAAGGGTGTTTTCTTCTGGGTTTAAACTAATAAGATATTGACACAATACCCAACCTTTCACTATAAAAATGATCAGGAGTTTATTACCATATATTGTAATTATTTATTGTAATTAATCTCAACAACAGAATACACACGCTAAGGAAAAATTAAATTGTCAATTTCTTTTTTAATCTCAGAAGGTCAACAAGCCGTATTGTTTTACTTTAAAAATGAGTAATTATTGGTATTAAACCCAACCGAAAGTGCTACAGCAACAAGTATATAGTCTGTGGAATGTAAAATATTTTTTTGCACATAAAACTGTAGTCATTAACACAAAGATGTACATGTGGCAAATTAAAAGAAAATCTGGCGGATCTTTTATACTCTAGGGGGCGTTTGGTTGGAAGCTTTTTTGTTCACTAAGCTGTTTTGAGGGAAGAGTCACTCGATCACTTTTCTATACACTACACGACCAAAAGTAGACCTTTTTGATGCTACAATAACCTCCATTCATCTGGACAAGGTTTACAATATATTATGGAAGATGGCTGTTGGGATTCACTTTAGTTAAACCGTAAAGGCATTAGTAAATTCCTGGGAGATGTTTAGCCAATAAGGTTGGACTTGCAGTCCATCCAATCCATTTTATTCAAAATGTGTTTAGTTCTTTTTCAATAAAAACACAAATCATTCCTTTATGGACCTCGGTTTGTACAAGGCCATTATCACAAAAATGTATTTCAAATAAATCCAATGGCAGTGTCTTTTACACCACTCGAACAAGTGTGAACATTTTGTAGACAAATAAAGTCTCAAGAAACAAGTCTATTTACTAAAATCAATAATTTACTAATAATTCAAGTCTATAACCTACTTTGTGTCTCTATGACTCATACACTAAATGGCCAAATGTTTGTGGACACCTAAGCATTACACCCATATGTGGGTCTTCCTCAGTTACCACCAATTCGGAAGCACATGATACTGCACCTGTGCACAAAGCAAGCTCCATGAAGACTCGTTTATACAACGTTGGAGACAAAATGGAAGATCTCAAGTGTCCTTCACAGGTCCCCGACCTCAACGCCACTGATCACCTTTGGGAAGATTATGAGTGTTGGATCTCACAGATCTCTTGGCACAAAAAGGAACACAAATCCACAAGCACGCTCAAACATCTTGGAAAGCCTTCCCAGAAGAGTGGAGTCTTATTGTAACAGTCAAAAGAAGACAACATTTTGAAAAGAACAAGTGTCCACATACTTTTGGTCCTATAGTTATAGCATCACTGCATGGTACATTAGATCATGTAAACTTGTCTAGTCTGTACAGAATCGTCAGGCCTCGTAACGATACACTAGACACTTGTTAACTTGTTAGTCAGTACCATGTAATTGCCCTGTTGACAATTTTATCTTCACTTTAATTCTTCACTTTATTCTGGAACACTGATCACACACCACCACCACATTCAATTATCCTTTCATTTATATAACACTCACAAGTCATCTTAGCCGCACTTTGTATTTTTATTTTTTTTGTTCTTGTAAACAAAATTCACAATTTTTTTTGTTCAGCATGAAGGCTGGTAAAAACAAGCAGAATGAATCCAAACCATTTTTAAGGCAGACCACAAGACAGCAATGTAGCAAAGACAGTTCCATCACTCATTTTATATTCGTCCGCTTCACTAGTGCTTTTTAAGGGGCGTTTTACTGCTTTTGTCTGATATTTCTCAGGGGTTAATAATAATAGATTTATCACAATCACATTTACACAGCCAATGTGTGTATGCTGAATAACATAAATAACAGGATTGTACATTGTAGACATTTTGATCTAGTCATGTGCTTAGGAAAGTAATTATACTTTGGGGAATACCATAATATTCTTATTACCTGGCAAACACAACACACCAGCATGCAAATCATGAAATAAGAAACAGATAAACCAAAAAAAAAAAACAAAAAAAAGAACTGATACATACAGAGTAAGCCCTATGTGTATATAGTGCTGATTCATCTTCACATGGTTATTACCACCACCATATAGACAAGCTCTGATACTTTCAGGCCATGAAGTGATGTCACTGCCATTGATGCTTCCTTGTAGTCTTAAAACCTTTAAAAACCTGCAAATTTATTTCAGCTCCGTTCCCATCGATGAGCTACTGACCAGTTTAGAAGAGAACCCAAGTATTCATAAAGGCGTTTGTGTTGGTGCACGCTTTAGGACACCGAGTATCAAAACCGAACAGCACAGCACACTGAAAGATGCTGGTAAAGAGAATGTAAACATATTTCACGCAGAAATGCACACCGTGAACAGTCCTGAGAGATAACATCGCTTTGTTTATTCTTCCATAGCCGACCACGCTTCTTCAGCTTTCATGTAGTACTGGTTGGCCAGTCTGCCCTTCATCGCCTCCATGGCTGCATCGGCTGCCTCGGTGAAGAGATCGCCTAAAGAGGAGGAAGGACATGACATGTAGGTTTATTTTTTTGTCGAAGGTTAGATATACGCGTGTGAACGTACTGATGACGTTTGACGGCAGATGAAAAAGTGAAGTGATTTTTGAAAGTGGATATTTTCAAATAAAATGCTATGAACCATGAAAATCATTCATCCGGAAAAAAAAAAATAATAATAATAATAATTCAGATATACCAGTAGGATCAAGCTCATGGATCTTGAGTTTTCAGTGAACATATGAACAGTGATGCAAAAAAAAAAAAAAAAAAAAAAAGTTTCCCAGATGTTCACCAATCAACAGACTACACAGTACAGTGATAGCTCAGTAGTGGTGATGTACTTCTGATCAGAAGGTTGCGAGTTTAAATTCCAGCACCACCGAGGTCTCACTGCTGAGCCTTTGAGCAAGGCCTTTAACCCTCAACAGTTGTGTAAATAAAATAATACGAGACTATGGACAAGAACCAAATAAACATTTGTAACTGTTCAGCTCGGTGCAGCCACAATTTAGACGATCTCACTGTCTTGTCTATTGGTTTTGAGAATTCACAGATCAAAGTTCACCTAAATAACGTGGACAGGAAGTTAAAGTGAGCGCAAAAACACGTCTTTCATGTCCCACATCCTTTTCCCTTCACTGGACAGGCATTTCCTCCGGATGCTTATTTAT
>JAOTRN010000053.1:16519625-16536504 GCA_028566695.1 Bagroides melapterus
TCTTCTTCTTCTTCTTCTATCATCATCATCATCAAAATGACTGCAAAAACACTGACTAAATTCAAATAATCTCCCGGCTTTCCCCTAAAAGAGATTCAAATTCAGAGTTATCTGTGAAAGACACATCACAAATTTCCACATGCCCATGAAATATAAAACTATACGGATTTCCTTAACATGCATATAAAAATGCCTTTTGCTATTTGCAATTATCTGCATTGTATTTAATGAGATAAAACTGTGTACAGATAAATTGTAACTATTTTCATTGTGCGCATAGAATTAACAGTAAGGCAGACTGAGAAAGAAATTGACAGATAACATTAATAATACACTACATTTAAACATTAAACAAGTATGAATATTACCATATAGGAAGTGCCACATGACAAATTATCTTGACTCTGAGTTGACTAACAGAGATAGAGGTTTAAATTTGACAAATTATGTTGAAAGTGAACTAACAGCACATCTTTGCTATGAAATTGATCTGACAGTTAGCACTTTGATAGGTGAGATTTCAAAGCAATATGAGGTAACATTTCTAGCAACATTTTATAGAAATCATTGGGTCCAGTGAATACTTTGCAGAGTCCTATAATAGTGAACCAATATTTGTCCATTTTACCAGACTCTGTGCACCCCCGTGCCTGTGGTGCAAATAATCTTTCTTGGTAAAGTTCCTATGATGATTAATATCCCCATTCATTCTGTGAAAATGATTAAAAATGATTTGACGGACACCAGGATGAACTCCATTGCCTCTTCAATCACCTGTTTAAGCATCATTAAGCCTTCAAAGTATGTTCTGGAGCACAGCATAGATATCCACCTCCTTCATCCCTCAAAGAAATGTAAGATGTCATTGGTTTAAAAAAAAAAAATGAAAATTAAAATGGGGATCATTCAGGGATTGTCTGAAAGCACTCCAAGATTCTGTTAATGTCCCTATTATAAATATAATCTTATTGGATTCCTTTATTTTGTCCACCCCTGGAAATAAATCTAGGCTTTCACACTGGGGATATGTGAATCATTATAGTGTGTGGGAGATATTCCTCTGAAGCCATGTTTATTTTATCAAGGTACCATGAATTTTAAGATAGCATTTTATTACCTTGTTGAATCTTATTTCTGGTCACATTGTGTAAAAAAAATCATATTTTTTGGAATTATTTAATATGATGTCTGATTTTTTTAGTACTACACCAACATGTGCACACAGAACTGAAAAAAAAAATCGTTAGACTAAAGCCCTTCTCTAATATTATACTATTTCATGCTTGTATAGCCTGCCACATTGATCCAACCAAAAAAAAAGTTATAATCCCTATTTCACTGCACTCAGATTGCTGATCACTGAATAAATGATACAGGTTAGGGCTTTATCAAAATCTCTAACGCCTGTCAGTCTTGCTTTTATTTGTTAAGATCAAAAGTGATTTATAACTAGTTAAATAAACAACCTAAAACAAAATAAAATGTTTTGGAACTTAGCTAAGTTGAACCATGGACTTCTCATTTTTTTTTATAATTAAATCTCGACTATGACACGCGTATTTATAACTATTATAGCTAACTAATTTAAAAATCTATAAACTACACGACATACAGACGGAGCTAAGGCTGAGTACTTTAGACTTTAACTATTTTTGGAATACGGTAGCGTGGCCGAGTGGTCTAAGGCGCTGGATTTAGGCTCCAGTCATTTCGATGGCGTGGGTTCGAATCCCACCGCTGCCAAACTATTTTCCTTAATATATTTCTAAAATAAATTGAGAATACTCACAATCGACTGGGCAGTACTAATAGCAAATCTTTGTGGCAGGATTCCACAAGATATTGGAAACGTTCGTTTTCAGGTGCAATTTCATGCTGTGAATCTCCGGCTCTAAAACACCAAATGTATTCTTATGGATTTAGGTCCATTGACTGGGAAGGCTGCTAAAGTACACTTATCAGTTTCTTCTAAACAGTGGAGGATCGTGACAACTTTTGCCAATGTAGTCAGCAACAATTCTCAGTTACACTGTGGAAATAAAGTGATGTCTGATTGTACTATACTGATTGTGTCAAGAAAACATTCCCCACACCATTACACCACCTCCACCATATTGGACTATGACACATGTTCTTCGTGCCAAATTCTGACCTTAGTATCTGCACCTTGGCAAGTATCGAGGTTCTTCCAACCAGGCCACCAGGGAGTTGCTTTCTGTTCTTTGCTGACAGTAGTGGAACCTGACATGGTCTTTTGTTCATCTCTTTAATCAATGACACATTTCCATCTGCAGAACTGATGCTCACTGGTCGTTTTATTTTTGTTGCACCGTTCTGAGCAGACTGTTGTGTATGAAAATCCAAGAAGATCTGCAATTATAGAAATACTCAAACCAGCCTGTCTGGCACCAACAATCACGCTAGCTGATGGTTGATTTGAATGTCACCTGAAGCTGCTCGCTCCTTCTGCATGATTTTTTTTGCATTGTGCTGCTACACAATTGGCTGATTAGACCATTGCATGAACAAGTAAGTGTACAGGTGTTCCTAATAAAGTGCTTCATGATCCTGCTGAAGAATGAATCAAACTCCAAGAGCATGCTATGAATAATAATAATACTATATAAATAAAATGACACTGTTATAAACTGATTATAGACCATTTCTTAGATCTGAAAATGATGTGTACTATAAACTCTGAGATTTTCCTCATGCTGCCAAAACGTTCTGGAATAACAACCTGAAAATAATCATACTTTTAAAAAATAAAATCATCATTATTACAGACCAGGTTTATATAGATATGTGTGGGCTCCACCTTGTTCTCCTGATGTACAATGTTTTAATGAAATTTGAATATTTATTTATTTAATTTCATTATTTAAATGAATGTTGAGATTTCATTATTTAATTAGGGTTTATCAGCACGGATTTATCATTGAGAAAGCTACGAATCATCTTTTTTAGATGAATTTTTTTTAGAAGCAAAGAGGAAAGAGGATACTCGCTTTTCACTTCCTCGCTCGAAATGCTGGCTGTTGCCAAGGAAACGAGACCGATTCATACACAGATGAATCTCACAAATAGATGGATAAAACTGAAAGTGGCACAGGAGTTCAGCTATAAATAACAGGCTGAGATTTCATCCTGGAAGAGAAGGGCAGAGTTGCTATTGTGGCTTGAATAGACTTTTCCTGTACAGCAAGAACACTTTTTCAGCTCGGACAAGCAATATTCACTCTCACCTGGTTTTACCGTGAAAAAGAAAGAAAGAAATCAAAACAAAGCTGTGCACTGTATTTAAACTACTGCTGTCACAAGCCATGACATCAAGGATAACAATCACAAGGACGACGTTAAAAGAACAAAACTGAACCGGATTCTTTTTTAAAATAATTGGCAGTAGAAGACAATAGTGAACAGAGAAGTTTGTCGGCTCCAGTGATACAGTGCGTGTCTGACACACGATTCATGACAAAGTGCGTATAAAATCTCGATGTCGTCCTTTCAAGGCAAGTCTTTCCTTTTCTAAGAAAGAGGAGCTCATGCTTTAAGCTTTATAGCTTGCAACAAACACTTTAGCGGTGAAGCTTTAAGTCAGCCAGGCAGACAGACTTTCCCAGCAAACAACAGTCCGACGATAGTGAAAAATATTGACAAGACGAAAAGTACGTATGAAGAGCCCACAACGGTGCTGTTGGGTAGCTTATAAGGTTGTCCACCAACTTCACTGATATAAAATCCAGTAGGAAATATAAGAGCTGCCAGACAGAACAGGACCACTGAAACAGAACAGAGAAGGATATAAACAGGACATACTTTACATTAAAACAGGATATACTTTAAAATATTGCTCATTTATTAATCAGACCGAACGATTTGAATAATTTCCAGAAGCACTACTCACTTCCTGTGAAAGCGATCCAGCGGGCGTACTTGGCTGTCTCCTGATGCCAGTGTGACAGCACCAACAGGGTGCAAGTGATGGACAGTGAAATGATGCCCAGGATTATAAAGAAGAGAGTGGCGAGCCATTCTGGAGAAAGGCTTGGTGGTGAACATATCCTGTCCCTGCCGTGAATCGTCTGACATTGCCGAACCAGCCCCATGGTCAGGGCACCTGCGTAAAAACATCAATTCACACACAATAATGTTTGTTATAATTCACGTGGTGTGTAACTTCCCATGGCTCATGATTCACCTGCTGAAAACACTATTATACATTATCCATGAGCTACATTTATGTATGTGGGCGTTTTTAGTTCATTTTTCTTTCCATTTATTCCACTCAGGCTGTTGTATGACTCACTCGCCTGAAGCACACAAGAGAATCAACACTGCTTAATAAATCCACTGTATATGGCAAAGTGGCTGGATTATGCAAGGCTCCACATGGCTGACGTGTAATATCCTCTCTCCGACTTCAAATCGGACTTTCGGGTGAAGCTCCCCTAAGAACGCCATACAAACATGTACAAATGCTCCAGCCCTTGGGTTTAGCTGTGGCTCAGTTCTTCTAAAAGTTTCCCTCAGGATGCTTCTCATACTTACATTTTTACGCTCGGACTGTTAAGTGCTAGCATCTTTTGTGCGAGTGGTGAAAATATAGAAAACCTCACACGCTACGATCGTAACGACTCTCTTAAATAGTGTTAGTTCGGATGCAAACAAGAGATACACCTGAAAGAGTGATGTCACGTCACGTCACGTCACGTCATGTTATTCAGTCCCTCCAGCATTTTGCGATCACATGATTGAATTTTTTTTTCTAAATTGCTGCAGATCATCAGCCGCGACGCATCGTATGACATCTTCGCATCACATTCAAGGCCTTGTCGATTCACGTGCTTGGATCCGTGAGTACAGCTATCACAGGAAGTAATTATTTACAGTATGTGGTTGGAGTTTAAAAGAAATATTCTGTGACTGCAAATTTTCCATTTCAATAATTTTCTTCAGAAAAGGTTCATAAACAGGAGAAGGAGCTTCATAAATCTCTGTAGATTTACTCGCTAACTGTTTGCAACATTAAAAGTGTGCTTGGTGTTACTCTGCGCTTTTCTACGGAAAGATTTTTTTTTTTTTCTCAGTGTGAATGAAAAGAAACCCTGGAGTTAGCACTTTTAAAAATATCTTTCCATTAGATTACATATAAAAACCTTTTCTGGCAGTTAAGAAAAGAAGCCTAGCCGAATGAATCGTGAACAAACGGCAGAATTAGTCTAAATAAACCCCTTTAAAGCTCTGTGGTGACTCACTATTTCTGTAACGTGAAGGTTTAGTAATTTAATACCGAGTAATATAATAGAAACGTTACCAGAGGGAGAACGTCTTTATTAGTCGTGTATGGCAGGTCCTGCTCATTTCCGACATTTACTAGAGTGGAGTAAGAAATAAAAGGAAATCGGTCTTGTGTATACAGACTGGAGAGAAATGAAAGAAAAAAATGAATAGACGCGTGAAGAAATGTAACAATGACAGAGGCTTTTAAACGAGTGTCCTGCATTATGCAACTCACTTCCTACCTTTTAGAAATGTGGCATTTATTAAAATACTACCCAGGCCCAGTTTTGGGATAAAGAGAGCAATAGGGACACATTTATCTGACTTTAGATGAGGGTTTATTATTGGCACAGGAGCCTCAGTCACAGAACCTATTTAAACAGAAAGAGTTTCAGGTGGAACGGTGACTAAAGTGACGTCTGCATTGAGTTAGCAATAGCTTCAGTCCATAAGCTGGGAATCTTATAATCGGAGGTCTTATTTCTATTCAGTCCATAAGCTTTAAGTCTTATTACTGTGACGTTTGTGTGTGTTCTGTTTATAGGATTTAGTATAGAATAGAATCCTTTATTTAGTCGCATCGACATTACAGCCCAGTGATATTGTTTCTTTGCATATTCCAACTTTGGAGGTTTGGGATCAGAGCAGAGGGTCAGTCATGTTACAGCACCCCTGGAGCAGTGAGGGTTAAGGGCCCAACAGTCACAGTTTGGCAGTGCTGGAGCTTGAACCCTGATCAACAACCCAGAGCCTTAACACTAATGTGTGCGATGTTTTTTTTTTTTTTTTAAATCCGGCTCATGCAGTTATAATTTTTTGTACTAGCCACCATTTTCTTGTATAAACAGCCTAATATAAAGCATCGTGATGCCTGACGTTTGACCCGATTGAAATACTTTCCAGTTCCAAATGCTTTATATATCATACATACGCTATAAGACCAAATGTTTGTGGACACTTGATCGTCACCGTCACTCGATCGAACCGTTCTCACACTGTTCGAAGCACGTGATCGTATAGTTTATAGGATGTTTTTGTATGCTGTAGCTTTACAAGTTCAGTCGTCTTCGCTGGAACCGTTCACACCTGGGATTAACGTGTGTACTGGACGATGGATCGTAAGTGGCCAGTACAGCAGTGAATAGATTCAAATGCGATATCATTAAGACTCAGTCTGATCCGATCCCTTAAAACACATACGGAATGGATTCGAGATGCACATTACCATTGTGACTTTTGTAACGTGACCGCAGCTGAATCCCAGATAGCGACGAAGGACCAACTAATCATCTGAATCAGTGCCCTCGCCTGAAAATACATAGTCAAGCGTGAAACAGTTCGGAAATCACACTGAAATGCTTTCATAACGCCAGGTCTGATCTGACTGGTCCGGCATCTTGTCTGTCCACTGTCAGATCACTCAAGACAGATGTGCGAACAAGCCTATAAACGTTCGGCATGACAATGCTCCTGTGCACAAAACAAGGTTTAAGAACACCTGCTTTGCCAAGGATGGAGTAATATTTTCACGGACCGCCCAAGAGAGCGTCTGACATCTAAAGCAACCAATCAGTTTTTGTTCAGCATCACGTTTAGTGCCGTGAAAATGTAAATTCAAAGTCCAAACAAAACCAGACTGGCGTGCAACCATAGATTGTTCATTTAAGAAAAGTGTGCAAATGATTGTATCTATACCATGAGCCTCACATCATTTGGAAAATCCAGCGTTTAACCGACGATCATAAGGAGCTTGTTGTCACAGCTGTAAACACGCCGCTTTCCTTCTTCCATGAGTGAAGTAGAGCGTCACAACAGCTTTGTTTCCAGGCAGACCGTTAAAAAAACCTGCACACGTCTCTAGAAAATCCTGCGGAATCCAATCAGATGACGACTTCGAAACTCTTGAACTCTTCAACAGTCTGTGACATCTGAGACTGGGACTAAGGGTGGAGGAGAAGAACTTGAGTGTCCTGCACAGACCCTTGAGCTTGAACACCTTTTGGACAAACTGCAAAACTGACTGAACCTCCTCGGTTGAAATCAATGTCTGATCTCTCTATGCTTTTGTGGCTGAAGAGACAAATTAACACAGCAACACTCCAAAGAAGAGTGAAAAGCCTTCCTAGAAGACGTGAGGTTATTATGATAGGAAGCGGGTCTAAATCTGGAACGCACGGATCTTCTAACTTCTATCATGGTAAAAGCTTTACTCTGGTTATAACAGTGGATCTCACGTCTATCCCAAGCAACACCGGGTTGGAAAAATCATCCTACTGTAAACGCTGGTCCATCACATGCCACCATACACACACTCATACACACTTAACATCACTAACAAGGATGTTTCTCTGACAAAGAGAACCAAAGAGCTGACAGGAAACCAATGCAAACCTAAGCTCAAGCGGTGTGACCCTCTGCCCCGAAAGCACATCCCAATCATCTAATTATATATACCTATGATCATTAACATCGTTCTAGCGCAGTTACTGAGCACAAAGGTTATTCAATGTCAGATAAGACTTTTAAGCAGTAAAAGAGCTATAATGATGTTCATAAAAAGTCAACAGAGACATCATGATTCCATTCCATTCGTTTGTTTAATCGCATTTTATTAGCTGCCAGTCGCTATGGAGGTTCACGGCAAGAACAGAAGAATAATCCGGTTTCATAAGCTAAAACGTTTCCCATTTTTATCCCTTTCAGCTGGACTGTCATAAGGTAATGTAATTTAAGGCAACTTTATTAATATGGCAAGCTCAATCAAGAGTAAATTGTGCCTCAAACGATTAAATAAGCGAGTCGTGCCGTCACCGCTCCTGGTACAGTTTGGTGTCCACTCAACATGCATGAGCACATCACACTGATTAATATAATTGTATGGATCGCAGTGTGAGTTTATTTAGTACATTTTCACAACCTGCCAAATAAATTCTGTCTACATCGCTGTTCCGAGGCAAGAGTTCACGTTAATCAACGGTCTTTGTTTGTCCAGTGAGTCTCATATGTAGCTTCTCGCTTGCACCTGCATGACCGTAATAAAAACCTCTCGGTCACATGACTCTTCTGTTACATCCTATGAGATCCCAGTCTGGATAAAATCCTCTAGTCTCAACCATATTTCTGGCAACTTTTTCATATCTGCAACGTGCATCACATCTGTGTGTTAAACCAGAGTAATGTGTTTGGATTTGGTTACATCACTAGAGAGTATAAAGCACTTATTACGAAACAAATAGACTTTTGAGAGTTTGGTGATACAGAATTCATCAGCACTGGTCTACAAATTTGTGGGAAATGAGTCACACTTCACCATAGTCTTGATAAGTGGACATGCGTGACCGTGATGACGTCCATCATATCCTGAGAGGTCAGACAACTCTCCTTCTGTTATAATTAATGGCTGTCCATCAGACTTTCTATCCCACAGGAGCTCTCGCAGGATACAAACATTTTTCAGAACTAATTGAATATAACTTATCCTGCATATTTCCAAACCAACAGATGGATTTCAAATTGATCCAGGAATTTTGGTGAAAATATTTTTCTCTAGCTTTAACTTCAGCCTAAATTTTGTTTTTTTTATTATATTATGCTTTAGTGGCTACAGACCTTGGAGAAATTAGAAACTAGGTTGAGCTTGACCACACGGAAGCACAGGGTCGCAGCTGTCACTCATGAAAGTCGTGCCGCACCAAATCACATCTCTGGGATGGCTGCGATGTCAATTCCTCTTATTCGTTCATCTTCAATAACTGCTTTATCCTGGTCTGGGTCACGGTGGAGGCAATCTAGAGCAGTAATACAAACTGTATTCGCACTTTTAGAGCAGACAAGCCACCTACTATTGTGCTTCTGGGAGGGAACTGGGAGCAAACTGGAGAACCTGGAGGAAACATAGAGGACACCGCGCAGCCCCGGAAGTAGGCCGCAGACATGCTGCAGGGCTTACAAAAAGCCAGTCGGATCATTTCTGAGATCCAGGACAAGTACCTGTGGTGAGGATTCGTAGTCGCTCCACAGTCTTGTCTCACTCCGCCCAATGTATGCATCCGCCCTCAACTTGAAAATGCAATGATGTTCACTTACGTATGTGCAGAGTGTCAAAAGATTTACAATGTCACACCCTCCCCATGTGCTGTCATGGACTCCACGGGGGGTTGGGTTCAATTCTTGCCTCCATCCTGTCTGCATATCATTTTTCTGTTCTCCCTGTGCTTCAGGGGTTTCCTTCCCAAGTCCAAAGACATGCCTTGTAGGCTGATTAGCATCTCTAAATTGTCTGTATCACGTGAACGTGTGTATGATTGTTCCTTGCGATGGGTTGGCACCCTGTTCAGTGTCTTACCCTGAGACTCCTGGGATAAACCCCAGGTACCCTGTCATACTGTGCTCCAGAAAACAGAAAGAGTTCTATTATATTTTGTATCACACTGGGGTCACTGGTATAGTAGCATTTTAACACTGCTTTAAGAACAGTTATGCACCTTAGATTAGTTTAAATAGATGTCACCTCAACTATATCAGCCAGCAACAAGGAAAAGTACAGTTTGGAACCTTTATTTCTGAGAAATTATATATTTCCTGCTTTACAGAATAGCATTTCAGAGGTTTGAGACGTTTGTATTTTAAAAGCTCATTTAGAAACTCCGTATCAGGGAAGTCCATTTATTATTACTGGTATTTTGTCCACATCAGGATCTATTAGAGCTTCTATGGTAAAACATTTCTACACCAGGAAACAAATAAGATGTAATGTAAATAATTACACTGCCACTTTTACCCTCTAATGATCTGACACAGATACTTCTGAATCTTCCACCATGTACGATGACTGTACATGATATAGAAGAATGTAGGAACAGAAAGTTTGAGATGGATGGAAGATTACAGTTCTGTGATACTAAAGGTAAAGGTAAAAGAAGCTCTATAAGAAGAGTTCATGATGATGCAGTCATTATAAAGTAGATGATTAGAGTTTTTACCTTCTTCTTCTCCAGTGTTGATCCAGTCTGGGTTTACGACGCTGGCAATTGCAAAAATATCGGCGGCAAGAAACAGACACCCTGAAATAATGGTGAGTTTATCCATTTCCCATAATTTCTAAACAGCAACGATGTGGCTCAAAGTACGTCGGGGATCTTCTGAGGTGAAATGCTGTGATGAAACTTTTTCATTAGTTGCTTTTAAACCGAACCACACCATACAGACCGGCAGCCATCAGATCAATTTAGTTCCACAAGAAACACTCAGCAGTGAACTCACAGCGTTATAGAGGCGTTATGAAGCCAGGTGATGAATGCGCGCGCGCGCCCTTTCTAGCGGACCGTTCGGTGCTCCTGCCTTTTATAAGACATCATGAATGATCTGATAACTGAATAAGGATAAGCACACAAAATATCCTTATATAGACAAACCGAGTGCCTAATCAGCGCCTAAAATATGCCAGCTACTGCACCTACTCTTCGGCGGATTTTCTGCTGCTCCTTTGTTGTGCAAACTGAAGCATTTTTACAGACACGCGCGGGTCTCAAATCATCGCGTGTACCTCGGGATAGCCACTCCTCGCGAGATTTTGTTCCCTGGGAAAAGAAACAACGGGATTTCGGTCCAAAAAGGGTGGGGGGCCTGGACCCATCAGCGTCACTGTTGACGTCTCTTTCACAGAACCGAGACAAAAATAAATGAAAATAATGTGCTTATTTTAGTACAAAGTTCATCCAAGAAATATCCAATAACCCTGACCTAATTGTTAATATAAAGAATATAGCAAACGCTATTTAACAGATAATAAAGCTCGATTTTCTTTAGAATTGCACAACTCTGTATTTACATGGATAAGATATATAACCCAGGACAATTTATTACAAACACCTCATAACATCAGATACATTGAAATGACGTCATTACAGAAAACTGTAGGATGGGCAGTATTGAGTGGAAAAACACAGCACAGTCTTACAAATTTTTTGAACTTAATCGTTTAAGCTTTTATCCTGGCCTTGACAAAGCTTCATCCAGAGCCTATCTGGGCATAGCACCATGTAGCCTCATTCACATCTACAAGGCAATCCAGACATTAACCTGGGCACACGAGAAGGCAATAAAACACTCTTCACCATGAAGCCATGTGAGCCCGTAAATTTACTGATAAATATCACAAGACACACTAAGTTTTTTCTAATACACTTTATTCTTTAGTTTACATGTGCTATACATTTCAAATGGACCAGAATGATGTCCTCAACTTTGCTGTTTCCTCAAAAGATGTTTCAACACCGACTGGAGATGACCGCGTCATCACTTCGTGTGACCGTATGTGTGGAGTTTTGGACATTTTTTTGTGGTATTTTTTAATAGAGTTAAGAAGAGGTGGCAAAATAATTAGTGGACATTCACCGAAGGTCATTCAGATTTCATCCACGAAAGGGGTGTTAACCAAGTGTCCGCTGGAAGCCATTGACTTCTTCCCAGACACAAACTTTTTTGCCGCCTAAAGACAAAAAAAACATTTGTTAATGTCCTTGATTCTAGCAATTCAGACATGTCCAAGTAACTAAAACTAAGATAAGTAAATAAAATGAAATAGTGTGAACTAGTGTGTTATAATAACTTCATTAAAGTCTGTTGTGAGCTGTGGCTTACATTAACAATGTCACTTGAGGACACAGCATCGATTTTTTGGATTATCGCCTCCGGAGTATGGTAAGTGCCCTCGGTCAGTGCCTGCATCCCGATAGCCTCCAACAGGCCTTCTGAGGTCTCCATGGACATGAGGTACTCAGCCTTCAACTGAGTCCTAGACACAAAAGATACACATTTCAAGAATTTGAAATCATAATCCAAAGGTGTTTCTTAGACACTTACTTGGCTCTGCTAACATCCTCTGCAGCCAGGTTTCCTTGTGCAATAGCATTGACTTGGCCAACAGCAGCCTTGATCACCTGACAAATCAAAGCCAGAAGAAAAGGTAAGAGACGACTGGCCATGAGTGCAGCACTTGTCAGGCTCCATCAGAAGGTATTGTAGAATTAGGCAGCTGACACTGGCTAATGGGAATGGAAATCTGACTCACATCTCTAGCTGAATCAGCCTGAGAGATAGTGTAGATGCCGAAAAGCCCAGAGTCAGAGTAACTGGCGTTGAATGCAGAAGCCTGTTGAGGAAAAATATTGACCATACTGTGATATAGTATCAAAACTGCTGTTTGTCATAACTATAATTTTGGATAACATGCTCTTTTAAATAAAGAAGTAAACAATAAAAAAAAAAAAAAGCAAAAAAAAAAAAAGCTGAATACGAAAATAAGACAACAAAAGGCAGGGGTATATTTAAACAAACAAACAAATACAGACAAGTAAATAGACAATTACTTATTAATAATCTGGCCACATGTGGACATAAAGACCAAAATAACAGTGCATCTTAAGCTGAGATGTAAAAGTGTCAACAGTGGGAAATTCTAATAAAAACACTGACACCATTCGACAACTCTGAGCTGATAATACAGATGCACCATAACCCTTAAACCTTCAATAACAGTGGCTTGCTTGATGCCTGAAGCAGCCTGGAAATGGGAGTGAGGACTGAGGTCAGAAATATAAAAGTGATCCCAGATAATTACACTAGTTAAAAAGAAAGATAGAGTAGAGAGATGTTCTCAGACCCCTGGCATGAAAAGGTAGAAAACATTTCTGGCAACCAGAAAACCAATGGCACACCAACTGGACTGATTTTATCAAGAGTATCAGCTGCATTCAGTGAAATATTCCATCACTTAAACCCTCCTACAGAAATACTGTTAGAAGATAGCACAAGTGATCGAGTGAGGCTGGTTTAGTGAGAAATTTAGTTAATGCAAGCCTTCAAGACTGCCTCTGTGAAAACAATTGCACATAAACACGTTACAGCTGAGAGAATCACACAAGAATAACCCTGGATATTTGATTTAAAGAATGTAAAATAGCAGACTAATCAATTCAGCATCCCGACTGAGACACTGGCACTGTGTATCTAAAGTGCCAGCGTAGTGCTACATACAGAATATAATCTAATGCACAGAAACAGGTAGATAAGAAGAATTAGGAAAAAGGAGATCTGGGTTTCCTCTTGACAGTGATGTCTGCTTGCATGTAGGTGTCTCAAAACTGGCACTGACTTGCAAAAGCCATTAGAGCCTTCGCTCAATATGCTTCATCACCAACCTGTGTAAATCTTTTCTTAGAAATCCATGACACTGGATATTATCAATCTACAAACTACCCTTTATATAAAAAAAAAAACCTCTCACTCAGTCAAATGCTCCCAGTCTCATTTCAAGATAGTAATTTAAACTTAGAACGGTTGTTCATTCTGGTGTGTGGCTTCGCTTACGTCGAAGGGCTGAGCTGTAGCCTTGGAGATGGCCTGGCTCAGTTTGTTAGTGGTGTTGGAGCCTCTTTTGACGTGTGGGCCGGCTCCCAGAACGTGCTGCAGCACGCTGAAACTGACGGCCTCGGCAGAGCTGGCCACCGCGCTCTCGCTCACCACAGCCGAATGCACCAGGCTGCCTCCTGTCTGAGTCCGCAGCTCACCTGTGTAAACACGACAGGGCTTAGAATCTTACTGAGCACATACAAACAAACTATTTCACTTTACATGTTCTGTATATCACTTCAGTTTTTTAATACACAATAAAGATTAGCAATCGCTACAGCGAGTGGCCCTCCAAGATTTATTTCATGGACATTGGGAACTCGGGTCACCCTGAAGGATACCCTGGATAAGGTCACACATGCTAGTTCATGCACTTCAGACAATTTATAGATGCTATAACAGATCATTGGACTGGAGAAGGAAACCATGAATGCAGGATGGAGGCTGGAATCGAACCCTCAAGCCCAGAGGGGTGAGAGAAACAAACCACTGTGGGACCTGAAAATTTAGGCCACTTCCTGGACTCCTAGAACATTCTATTCTTATAGCTTTCCACTGACAAAATACATCAGGACTAAGTGGGCATTATTTAGAGGCCAACCTTGTTTTTAGTTACTAAGGATTGGATTAAAATCACATTAATTTCAAGTATGTTAACTAGAAGAACTTAATAATAAATACAAAAGCATTAATAAGAACAGCATATAGTTTCTAGCACTGAAAGCCCACGATATACATCTCACAGAGCAGGTAAAATAAAATGTTATGAAAGGAAAGTGTTATAAAATACTTGCAACAAATAAAATTTAAAGCTACTGAATGGTCCAACTTTCAAGAATTTGTTGGTGTAGGAACCAGTTCAGAATGGAAACGTTTGTAAGATTACCTCCACGGTACAGGGCTTTGGACCCGACAGCGCCTGCTCCACTCCGGATGTTGAGGAACTGTTCTCCTACTTGTTTGAGAACAGCATGGTCCACACCTATAGAACAGACACCAGTGTTTCAGACACGTGATCAATCAGAGCTCAATGTCACGCACTCGTAGCAAACGATCTTCCTGATTCAGCATAAATCACACTTTTTTCAGACTAGACAAATATGAAAACAGTAAAGAAAATACAGGAAATAACATCATACCGAGTCCAACGAGTGCCATTCTTGCGCTTGTAAAGTTGTTTTGAATAAATGAATGCAGCTGGAGGGAAGACAGCGAAACAGTCAGTAAAAAAACAGAACAAAAGAATACCACCACACTCTCACGCGCACACACGCATGCGCGCACACACACACACACACACACACACCAGTTCTGAGTTTGGGTCTCACCTGATCTGTGGTGATTTTGCCCACCATGTACTCTGGGCAGTACAGAGAGTTGGAAAGGCCGTTCTTATAAGCAGCAGCATGCAGACTCTCAAGGAGACCTTGGACAAACAGAGTGACATCAACGTTACCATTAGAGACTTGGGTAAGATTATTGTGTACTGCTCTGGATTCTAAACCTCGCTCAACAACCCAACAGCTTGCCATTACTGGGATTTAAACTCCCAACATTTCAATCAATTTTTTTTTTTTAAATAAAATGATGGTTTTACGTTTTGCTCTGCTAATATAAACATATGCCGTCACTGTTATGATGGTATGATACTTCATGATTTTTGTATTTGACAATGATATTAGTAGTGGATGCTTTAAGGCAAAGTGTATCCTGTGTTCATGTGGGAGACCTGTGACAGTCAGATGCTTCTTCAGGCTTGGTTTAGATCGGAACACTCCTATTACTACCACCATTACTTTATTTACTATTGTTTATCCATTCACCCATTGTCTACGTCACTTATACTATTGGATTGTGAAGAACCTGGAATCTAAGCCAGCAGACACAGGGCGCAAGGCAGGGTACACTCTGGACAGGACGCCAGTGTATCTCAGGGCACAATGGTGCACACACTATGGACAATTTAGAGATGTCAATCAGCCTACAACTCATGCATTTGGCCTAGGGGTAAAACCAGAGTACCCAGAAAAAACCTTGAAGGCACGGGGAGAAAACGCAAACTCCGCATACACGGTGAAGGTTGGAATCAAAGCCAACATGATGGGTGAACCTTCTTTTGAATGATTCCATCGTCTGTAGTTCCACTGACTGCCTGTAACTGGTTCGAGCGGCCTTCGAGCACGTACTCCATCCCTTGTGTTTAGCTTGAAGAGGTTCAGTCCCTGTCAGCTCCTTTAACGGCTTTGTGCTTTGATTTTTTTTTTTTTTGCCAATTTGACTCAACATACAGCTTTACGATAGAGAGAACAGAAAATAGAAACTATCCTAACAGGAACATACAGATCTGTGGGTTCTGGCTGGCGATGGCGTTGTCCACTTTCACCCTGGGACTGAGTTCAGAGAGCTCCCATGGCCGAAACTCTGGTGCAGTGGTCACGTTGATCAGATACTCCATGACCGTGTCACTAAAATCAGACATACACACAATCTATAATATATACACCCTAAGAGAAATATTAAACACATCTGAACACATCAACACATCGTTCTTACAGGTCATCTCTCAAGCAGTCCACAGTGTAGGCCATGGTTTCACGGGTTGTAGACACTCTGTATAAAAAAAGGAACACACATTAAAAAAAGAGGCAAACTATATTAATAACACACAATCAGGAGAAACGAGGCACACCCTAGGCTTCCTCCGACGGCCTCGATGCCACGGCAGATCCTGAACGCAGAGGCTCCCTTGGTGGTCTAAAATGTGAACAAGTGCATGTTAAAACCTTACATAAATAACATACTTAAGCACACAAATTGTCACACTCACAACCTACCAGGCCACTTGCCAGTCGGAGCACGTGTGTGATCCCCAGGCTGTCGTGGGGTTCATAGCGGCTGCCGGCTTTCACGAGAACACTGATTCGAGAAGCTGGGGAGTAGTTCTCCAGGGATGCGATCACCAGGCCACTGGGCAATTTAGTCACCTACAGAGAAGAAATGAATGACTCCTTTGGTATATATGGCTTAGGAAATGAACACATTAGTCTACAATCTGGAATTTGGAGGAATAAATAAAGGAAGACAGAAACACTTTTAAACACCTTTAAACCTGTGACTTTCTCCTATCAGGAGAAAAGGGGGGCCATGAGAGTGTCAGAGTGTAACAGAGAGAGAGAGAGAGAGA
>JAOTRN010000053.1:16603964-16616651 GCA_028566695.1 Bagroides melapterus
GACAGACAGACAGACAGATAGATAGATAGATAGATAGATAGATAGATAGATAGATAGATAGATAGATAGATATTCAGATATGTGAATAGGAATATGAAAATAACCCTATAGGCTGTAAAAAAAGGTTTTATATAGAACCATTTAGGATTTACTCATTCTTAATTTCTTGAGTAAATTGTTGTTATAATAATTATTAATAATAATCATGCAAAAACTATTGAATGCAGTATGCATATGACAACATGCAACTGAGCAACATAAAAGACAATTATAAAATTTTACAGAGTAATGTAAACACAAGCAGAAAGTACAATTTGTGCCAAAAGGGTTTTTTGTTGTATATATATATAAGAAACACACTGTATATTGTATAAAGTGACAAAGTGCAGTGTGTATTGTGTAAATGAGTAAGTATAAAGTGGTTCTTAGTCTGTAACAGCTATAAAAGACTGGGGAATTACTGGGGGTATTGGTGGGGGATGTGGGGTATAGGTGATGGCATTGGAAAAGAAGTTGCACTTTAATCTGTTTGTGTAGGACTTGATGGACTTGGACCGCTCTGCTGACAAACATCTACTTTACAAACATTCAGTGAACATTCACAGAGTCGTATATAATAATAAACCCCAAAAAACCTTTTCTTCTAAATAAAGGTTACTAACTACAGTATTTAACTAGCAGAAATATTTGTTTATAATGGCATTCTGTAAGATTGCGGCTTACTCTGGGGGATGTCCTCGCCACGAAACACCTTGAGCTGCAGTGTAACCCATCTCAGTGCGACTCCAGCTGGCAGCAGAAGGTTACTCTCAACATCGTCATTATCACCGTCCTGCTCCCTCTTCTCCACCTGTCCAAATACGCACAAAAACTCACTCAGGATGTCTACTGAGCATCATCCTATTCACCTGCATACGTTCCCTTCGTAATTTTCTCAATTAGTGTGTTATTCTTTAAAACAACAGTGACAATGTGCAGACAAAATAAATACCGGAGGATCGTCCCCAGTCCCCACAATGAACATGCTGACTTTCAGGTAACCCTTTGCGCCAGAGCTCGAGTCATCAGGGTCATTTAAAAGCAGCCATTTCCTCATGACACAGTGAGCTACAGGAAAAAGCAGACGCAACGTTAACGTCACCACGAGCGGTAATGTGTACATGAAGCTGCAGTGGGGAATTTCAGAAGCATACCTGGTTCATCGTAAATGTAGCCAACATCAATCTGAGACATTAAAGAGAACAAGAACAATTAACTGTGTAGCGCAACACGAACGAGAGAGAGAGAGAGAGAGAGAGAGAGAGAGAGTACCTTAAATTCTCCCATAAGACTGTCGGCTCTCAGTGATGAAGAGTTATACACCTGCAAATTAGTAAACAACTTTTTGCTCAATACTTATAATAATTTAATGATTATGCGCTTACAGAATTTATATATGCATAAAAGCAACACAACAAAACTTCCAATAAACATGTTATGATTTGGTGTCTGTACATCCCTACAGTATCTGAATCGCTTGTACTAACCCGAAAGCTGACATGTTGATCAAAAAGGTCTGATGGCAGCATGTGGATATTGTAGAAGAACATCTGCACCAAGTTCGAATAAAATACATTATTTCATTTATCCAGCATTAAAAAAAGGAATTGTTTACTCGAGTGTTTATGTGTATCCTAGAAACATCGATCCTCTTTTATGTTCATACCTCATCAAAGAAAGGGTTATTTCCTCTTTTGATGCGAGTTCTGTGGGTTTCTCCACAAACATGTATTTTCACAACAGGCTTTATGTTGTTTCCAGGCAACTGGCGTGCCTCGATGACCCGGACCCGTATCTTGATAATGGAAGAAAAATCAGATTGCTTTACAAACCTCTTGACTTTTTTCCTTTTGAATTCAGCCTTGGAAAAACTGAACTGAAGCAATACTAATTTTAAATGAGACTGATTTAGGAATTTAGTCCTTTCTGTCCCATTTAAGTTTGCATGGTGTTGAAGTCACTTTACCTGGAAGTCCTGTGGTTTGTTGGATAAAGGCCTTTGTTTTTTGGCCCTCCACTGAAGTTTCTGGCCTGGTTGAACGTTAGATGGTGAACCCCCTGTATCAGGGGCATCTTCATCTCCATCAGCTCCACCTGCTCAAGAGCAAAACCATATGAATACAGTAATACCTCACACATCCGCGAGGGAACGTAGCAGGACCCATCGCAAAAGACGAGGTTTCGCTGATGTGCGGTAGAGTGACGAAAAATGCCAATATTGTACTGTAAATTCTTATTTTTAGTGTTTAAACCACAAATATGACCCCAATCATGCTCAAAACACTTTAATTTCATTTAAAAGTTAGATTAATACATGTAGGCATCTTGAGGTTTTTTTTATAAAAGCCAAGGAAAAAAATCACTGAGGTCAATTATTCACACTTACGGAATATGCGCGCGTGTTGAACCGAGTACAAGGTGCGTGGAGATGAACCGCGACATCACGCATACATAGCGTCATAGCTACCAGCCAATCGGAAGCTAAGTAAAACTGCTAGTGCTCTGTGATTGGCTACTTCCAACCCTTCCAGCCAATAGCGTGTCGTAGGTGATACAATTAAAATAACATTTACATTTTATTTATATTAATATTTTCTTGATTTTACTTTTATATTTGTATTAGTAAATAAATAAAACATTTTATTCGCATGAAAAAGCATGAAAATGTATAAATTGCCACGACATTAGCCAAATTAGTTAGGCTCCAATCAAAATCACGCTGGTCAGTGAAGTCGCGAATCATGAGACGCGGATCGGAGAGGTGTTAATGTACTTTACCTTACATTAATGTTAAACACAGGGAGCACATGTAACCTCAACCTCAGGGAAAGGCACATGAAGAGTTAATCCTCAAACAAACTAACTAACAAAAAACACCACATTTTTCATTAGTACATCTTTAATAAAGTGATGTGTTTTTTTTATACGTCGGGATTCAACGTTTAATCGTTGCCTTATCAACCCACAAGACGTTACTGAAACCGACGTGACACTGATGATGTCAACTCCAATATATCAGCTGATAAAGAATTAACTCGTTCAGCAGATTGAAGCTAACTGACACCACTGTAACACTCACTGGCTCAGTGGCGTGTGTCCAAATTCAACTCACACGGTCTCAATTTACAAGATCATCTGTTTTCTGTTTAGCATAAATACAGCTTATGTGTACAGCATCTGTGTTGTGTTTACTCAGCAGTAACTTGTTGTTTGTATTCATAGTGTTGTTTTTGTATTGTGCCCTTGTGCATATGCTTATTCCGCCCCTTGTATATTAAAATCTCTTATGTGTTTGTTGTTGTATCGAACTATTTACATGTTCACAATAAGTTTACAAAAATATACAATCATCAGGTTTCAATAAAATGAAAAAGATTACAGTTTAACCACTGAGTATGTTTTATGCCTGTACAATGAAAATAGTACTTTAAAAGAATGAACAAATTAAAAGAATGAAACAATTCTGTCTGACTGTATACAATTTTAAAAGTGAAAAAAAAAAATTCTAATTTCATTATCTGGTGTCACCTACATGAATCTGGTTCCTCTCAAGGTTTCTTCCTCATATCGGCTGAGAGTTTTTCCTCATCACTATTGCCTAATTGTAATATATATCGAAAATTTACCTTTATAATTTTTATTTATAATTTTTAGCTTAGAGACAATGTCAGTTGTTGAAAACTACAACTTTCAAATTGAATTCTATGTAAAAAGGAAAAGAAAGAGGAGGGTATCTTAGTTCTGTGTGAGCCAGTTATAAAAATAACAAAACAAAAGAGATAAACAATAAAAACAAAACAATTACAAGCTGGTGAGCAAATACTACAGTTGAACATTTGCTACCTCAGAGGAGGACATAAATAGAACAAATAGAGCATCGATCTGTTGATTAAAAAAGTTTTCTACAAATTTCTTGGATGCAGTTGAAATTTCGCAAGGTCAATAGAATACACGAGAGTCATGAGCTAAACTTGGGACTTCCATTACAAGAAATGTAGACCTTAATAAACACCATGTTGGTCATTTGATATCTGGTTTGATCCAGTGAATGGATAATACCACAAAAATGTCTGAAAACCAGTTCAACATCATTCCACAGAGAATAAAAGCTGCTTTGGAAAAGAAATGCTCCAGCATCCTGCTGATATTTCCTTATATGTTTGTGTGTTTTGTATGTTGTGTGTGTGAAATTTTCTATAGAAACAAATAAAAAAAACTAGAATCTCATGATCAAAAAAACGATTGTTCACTGGGATAGAAACGACAATAAAGTAACTATATGAGCAATCAGTGTTTTTCGAAATATTTTATTTTCTACTCTTACCCAGTTTCTGTCCATCTGAGACATTAGCAGCATATCTCGCTGTGTATTAAAAATCAGCTTTGCTAACATTCAATTAGACAGGAAATGGGACTCATAATCACCTTGTTGCTGATATCTGGGAAGGATTTTAGATTATCAGGTAATCCGTAACAGTAATGCAAATGTTAAATGTCTCCGATGGAGGAGTAGAGCTTGACACTTTTTTAATCGTTCGGATGTCATTTTTAAGATTTTGTGTGTTAAGTATCATGTGACCTTGATCTCAACTTTTTTATTCGTGTACGCACGAGGAATCGTGAGGCTTCCTGTGTAAACGTTACCAATAAACCAAAATTTTCATGTGAAGATTTCTTTGAACATATAGAGGGGATCATTTCTGCTCACTTTCTGGAGACTGTTCAGTATTCAGTAAGACATACCTGTGTTTCCTGCCACACCGCCATCTTGTTGATCTGGGTTTGGTGGAGAGTTAGCTGGTGGCTCATAACCGATTAACAGATCGATCGTGGCCTACGGTTAGATTGAATAGACATAAAGATTTTAAGAATATTATGAAATTTTGTTCATGCAACATTTAAAAACATGACAAGTCGAAAGCATTCGATGGAAGTAGAAAGCATTTTTATCTGTTTATTTTTTTAATGAATGAATTAGAACACTTACTCCAATATTTTGCCCACTGTCATTGACCAAATTTAAATTTTTCGAAGGAAGAGACTTCGCTTGACCGCTTGCAAGGTCTTTCAAGTAGACTTTTGTAGAGCCAATAAACCTAAAACAAAAGGAGAGTCAGGGTCAGATTTTTTCAGCGCTTTTGTCTACAGTATATATCATATTATAACGATATATCCAGCCAGAAACTACTAAAATTGAATAGTATGTTGAGACAAATGAAAACCTTCATTTCTTTTATTGACATGGTTTACTGAAAATACGAGCCACAAACGTGTATCAGGTTTAGAAGGGGCTACTGAGAACAATGGATTTTTACCTTTAATTAAGTAATTAATGAATTTATTTAATGGAACGTTTATCGCTTCTCAAATCTGTCGCACTTTTAACGCTACGTAATTGTAAATACGCTGGATATGACCAGGCCATGTCCCTGCCAAGACTCTGTGATAATGATGTGGAAGGGAAACGCCTAGCATTATGCTGAAAGCTCTGGACATACAGGCCAAGGAAAACTGAGATTTTGCACTTCCTGCATTCCATAAAAATCAGGAATTGCAGTAGAGAATGACTTTCACAAGACTAAAGCTGAGTTAAACTCAAACCTGGCTCCACAATTAAAAAAAAAAAAACACTCTTTGTGTGCTTTGCGACCAGCAAAGAGGAAACCTCCTCCCAATGTAAACACTCATCTAACTCACTGAAGACATTCAGGCTTTCGCCATCCCATCATCACATGTATTTCAAAGCACGACCAGTTTTTTGCTGTGGCAAGAGAATGTTTGCACTGGACTATTATGTGCATTCTGGGAGTGTTTCATCAACAAACTGAATTATTCTAAACATATGTGATGAGGATACTAACATGATCGCCTGCCTTAAGCACACATTACAATTAATTGTTAGTATTGGTTGAGCTAATATTTATAAACCTTCATTGGCATATGAAACTTAATGTTATACAACTCTTGGAATACAAACTTTATTAAAAATAAGTGAAAATACAAACCACCAGAACAGCTTCAAGATTTTACACGTGGCAGAGATTTTACATGACTCTCAAACTGTACTGTTCTTGTGTTTTAAGGAAAGGCATCACTTTAAAACTTAAGTGATTGTGAAAAGCCATGGCGTATCATTTTCAAAAATATGATGGTTGGGGGTGGAGTCTTTGTGGAAGAGATTGCTCCAACAAGGAACTCCAAGGGTTTTGCTCCAGGGCCCGTAATCCTCTGAGCAACAATCTTTTTTCCAATATGGCAGCGAGGCAGTAGCACGCAGCGGCCACTCCGGATCCAGTAGCTATGTCCTTAGCTCTATGTTGTTCTTTGTAGCACTGTCTTTTATTCTATGTAGCACCATGGCTCCTGGAGAAACGTTTCACTGTGTAAGGGATATATGGATGAAATGACAATAAAAGCGTCTTGATTTGACTTGACTTGACTTGAACAATCCAGAGCCTTAACCACTTGAGCCACAGCATTTCATTGCAGGAAAAAAACAATCAGAACACCTATGTACGGATTTCTGGAGACGCTTCACACTAATAGGACAAGTGGAGACAAACCCTACATACAAAGACAAAAAACGAAGTGCAATATTTTGTCAATATGGGGTACACTAATGATGATTAGTCAAGCATATAGTTTGCTATAGTCTAACCCTCAGCTATCAGTTTTGCATGTCAGTGTATACAAAGTCGACTGCACCCTCCAACACAAACACTCCATATCAATCAATTTCCTGGTCTCATGCTCATGATTCACTCACTGATCCTGAGGCAATTCCTGCTCTCTTGCGCTGCCAACCTGTTCGCCACGATTATTATACCCATTCCCAACAGTGCCAACTTTACAGAAATTAACAGCTTTAAATTCTTGCATTTGATGGAATTTTATTGGATGATGGATTCATCATCAGTATAGCAACAGTCCAAAAAGTGCTGTTACTATATATGTAGCATTGTTACAATGAATATGGCAAAGCTTTTTGTAAGAAGATATTTATTTAATATTTATGAAAGTAGTCACAGGGGGTTGGGGGATTGACTCAGACCTAATGGGGCTGGTCGCTTGATTTCCGATCCGTCCCCTCGGGTACTCCAGTTTACTCTAAAGACATATAATGTAGGCTGATTGGCATCTCTATATTGAGTGAGAGTGATGAGCTGGCAACATGCAGAAAACATATGAATGACAGGAAGGAGTCTCCAGTGTCAGAACTTTGTAACCAGGGATTGGGTGATACCAGGGATTTGTTTGACACTGAACTGATTTAAGAATCTTCTAATAAAAAATAAAAATCCAGCAACCCCGAAATGTAAATTCTTGTGGTATTGCTCCAGCATTTGCTGATATAGGAATGTAATCAAGCGTCGTAATGACTCACGATTTCACACCAGTCAGTGACTGATAATTTTCCAGTAACATCATGTTTTGTTCTGTTGTGTTTTATTCCTTCAGTCGAGTGTAGTTAAGGACCAGCATGGAAACAGTTAGAGCTGCTGGAACGTTTGAAATGTTTGGACATGTAGGAGGAGCTGTTGCTAGCTAATGTCTCTAACAGATCTTTCTGTTTGCAGCTAACTGCACAGCCGACAATAATGAACCGTATTATGTAGAATGTAGGAAGCTCTTTCCAGTGGGTTACAAACAGACACAGTGTTCTCCATCACTTACTGTAGCTCCTAAAAGAATTAGAGGAACCATTACACAGAAACTGCACAGGGAACCTGGACACCGTACTAGTGCAGTGGATTAGAATCCTTCCACTCTCTCTCTCTCTCTCTCTCTCTCTCTCTCTCTCTCTTTCTCTCGCTCTCATTTGGTTGGACAATCTCAAACTCTCTCCTCTTCCTCTCTTCCTCTGTATGCTTTATATTACTCTGTTCCACCCTGAGACTACACACTGCACTCTATGTGACTAATCTTATTTCAACAGAGCACAAAACAAACAAAAGCTGTCCCAGATCTTTAACACGCAGTGTACAAAAAAAACAAGAGCTCATGACATACATCTCTTATAAGCTTTAAGCAATCTCTTATACGCTTTAAATTCGACATAACAGCAGTTTTATTCCAATTAAAAATGAATGAATCAAACAAAGCTCTTATCCATACATCTACAGAAAGTAAGACTCCCTCCATTCCCTGTGTCGATTATATGTCCGAGGGAACTTATCCCAGGGGGACTCTGGGGATAAGTTGTTGCAATACAGACAATTTAGATTCCAATCAGCCTTCAAGGCATGTATTTGGACTGGGGAAGGAAACCGGAGTACCCAGAGGAAACCCCTGAAGCATGGGGAGAGCATGTAAATTGTGTGTACACAGGGTGGAGACAGGAATCAAACCTCCCATTCCTGGAGGTGTGAGTAAAAAAAATGCTTACCTCTGAGGCACTAAAAGAAAAGAAATGATGGAAAGTTGAGATATGGAAACAAAATTTGAACCACTGATTTTTTTTTCCAATACAAAATCCTCCTAAGAGCTCTATACAGAATCTACTAGATGTCTCTATAGTGGACAGAACATGAATCATCATATTCCTGAAGTCTCATGTATCTCACTCTCTATATTCCAGAAGTCTTATATTTCTGAATAGTAAAATACTTGAATCCTCATATTTATTAAAAGCCTTATACAGTATATCTTAATCTCTATATTCCTGAATCATCAAATTCCAGAAACCTCATATTCCTGAATCATAATCTTCCTGAACTCTCATGTCTCTCAATCTCTATATTCCTGGAGTCTCATATTTCTGAATCCTCATATTCCCCAATCATAATCTTCCAGAACTCTCATGTATTTTAAACTCTATATCACTAAAGTTTCATATTTCTGAATCCAAACATTCGTTAATCCTTATATTCCTGAATAATTATATTCCTCATGTATCTCAATCACTATATTCCTGAAGTCTCATATTTCTGAATCATCAATTTCCTGAATCCTCATATTCATAAAAAGCCTTATACAGTATATCTTAATCTCTATATTCCTAAAGCCTCATATTCTTGAATCCTTATTATCTTGAATCATAATCTTCCATAACTCTCATATTTCTGAATCCTTATACAGCATATCCTAATCTCTATATTTCTGAATCCTCATATTCCTAAATCCTCTCTGAATTCTTTAAAGCACAAAATTGTTCTCTAATCCAGTATTAGCAAATGTTTTTCTTCTCCCCTCCCGGTCCAACGGCATTACACAACAAGTCTCAACCTGGTCCTGTGGGTGTGACAACTAACACTGTGGTCTTGAGACATATCTGAGACACTGAGACAACTAGATAATCCATCAATGTTCTAATATTCTGCTGGTCTAAGCACATTTCACACACACACACACACACACATTCAGACTGAAAAAAATCCAGTATAGTTTATGATAAAGTAATCTGTGTCCTGTTCCTGATATAAATTCCTTATCGTCAAGCTGCTGCTGATACAGAGCTCGCTTGCTGCCTTGTTTGCTATAGTCTCGTCCGTAGCCTGTGTGTTTACACTGTTTTGTTTCGTCTACACCTGAATCTGTCATAACACCTACACTTGTAATCCTCAAAAAATCCTGTAAAATTACATTTTACAGTCAATGCAAGAAAGTAATGTAAAGAACTAATACATTCAATCCAGGAAGGAATGTAGCAAAACTTACTGAACACTGCACATCTGCCCTTTTACTAGTTAAACACATTTTAGTGAAATTATAGCAAAGAGATAAATAAAATAAAAAACAGAATAAAATAAAGCAACATGTCACCTCAGTGTCTGTCGGTATGACTCAGGATAGAAACATTTAGATTGATTTATTTAGCAGAAGGTTTTAAGCAAAGCGACGAACAAGTGAGGAAATACAAAAGCAATGTGATGAATCAAGTAGAGGACAATACAAGAAGTACTACAGGATACAAGACTTTTAGTTGAGTGAAGGTGTAAGAGCTAGCATACCGTAAGTGCAGATTTTTGGGGATGAGTTAGAGGTTAGTTATGTGTTCATGGAAGAGGTTGGATTTGAGACATCTTAGTACGCAAAACACAACAGCGGAATAATAAATGTAGGTTGTTTTTGTGGAAAAATCAAGAGCCGCTCCTTAAACTGTTGGCATTCGGACCAAACACGAAAGACGTTAGCTAACTTCCCTTGACGTGCGGATGCGTCAAAATGGTTCAAAACCAAATCAAGTCCAATCCTATTTGAAACGTTTCACTGGAGTAAGGGTCACTCAGGAGATAAAATTATGACAATAACAGTGTAACTGTGTTGCGGTATAAACCTCAGGCTCTAAGTATATGATATTATTTCGATTCTGAAGGCAATATCAGTAATATTTGACAATACTACTGACTCTAGTAAAGAGCGATACATTTCGGCGTAATAAATTCGAACGACATGTGAACGACACACATGCAAATGAATCAGAATCAGTTTTAATGCCCCAAGTACTGTGGGTTTTACATGTACAAGGAATTTACCTTAATAAATAAGGAATTTTAGAAATCTAAGAATTTTTTTAAGCAAGATGAAATCTTAACTGTATAACAGTGCAGTATAATATTGTATAAAAAATGAACCAGTGCACTATAGTTATAGCTATAGATTAATTCTACATCAATTGTACATTAAGGGGGGCACAGAGGCTTGGTGGTTAGCACATTTGCCTCACACCTTCAGGGTTGGGGGTATGATTCCCGCCCCCACCATGTATGTGTGGAGTTTGCATGTTCTCCCCGTGCCTCGGGGATTTCCTCTGGGTACTCCAGTTTCCTCCCCAGTCCAAAGACATGCATTGTAGGTTGATTGGCATCTTTAAATTGCCCATAGGAGTGAGTGTGAATGTGGCCCTGCGATAGACTGCCGACCTGACCAGGGTGTACCCTGCCTTCACCTGTAGATGGCTGGGATTGGCCCCAGCCCATCCCTGTGACCCGGGTATTCCCAGAATAAGCAGGTACGGACAAGGAATGAATGAATGGACCAGTGCAAGGCTTGCAGTTTGAGGCAGGAAGGTAAGGCGTGTGTATCAGAGTTAAAGGCAAATCACGTTGCTAACATATTTACACATCAGTGAAGGTATAAATTATATGAATTATTTTTTACACAAACAAGTTCATAAGTGTTATTTATATTCAGTCAGTTTTTCCTCTTTTAAATAGATTCACTGTGACAAATCAGCTGATCATCACATAATCTAAATGTACCTGGATCTAAAAAGGACACACAATTATAACGTCTTTAAAAAGAACAGATTTTTATCTAAAGAAACTCTTTAACTAGTTAAATGAAATGTGTACCCAGTGAAAAAAAAAGTTCTTACTTGTCTTTTCCAATGGTCTCAAAATCTTTTACAGTCACATCAATGAAGGAAGAGGAATCAAGAGGGGAACCTTTTAAGTCAAATTCGAGTGTCTGAAAGAATAAAACAAAAGAGCAGATCTTCAGTTCAGCCTGTATTGTGTTTCTTCATCTACAGATAAAGAACTGTTTTGTTTTTTTGGGTTAATATACAAGCTGTCTGTAATTCTCAACGAGACACCAAATGAACTTTTGAAATATTTAATAATCTATTATATATAAAATTATTTTTGAAGCATGCGTCAGTGAAGCCCTACCTCTTTCCAGACAGGATTAATTTCATTGCTGATGGATCGAGTTTTCTTTGTTTCACCTGAAAATAAAAGAACAATGAAGTTGAGTTAAGTGTAAATACCTAATTATGTGTATGCAGTGCTTGTGTATTTTTATTTAAGTATTTATGAAATAAACCAAATTTGAAATGTAAATAAAGTTTTATAAAAATTACATTTTGCTTTAAAGTTCTGACTCATAGAAAAAAGTCAACAAACAGTATTTAATATCCACAAAAAGCTTTGATGGGGAAAATGTTCCTAAACAGTACCATGTCATTATTCTTATAATAGAACTAATAATTATATGACCAGAAAGTTCTGAATCATTGTATTTTCAGTACACTCCTCAGACTTTTTTACCCTTTTTACTAGAACACGGACATTTCATGTTGTAGGCAGGAGGAAAATTTACTTATGGGAATTTTTCTATCACTATAAACAAATGAATTATTTTATTTTATTTTATTTAAGTCTAATATATAATGAGTCAGGACACTGTTGACTTTCTGTCTGTGGGTTTGTTTAAACTTTGGGTTGGGATGACTTTATGCAGAATTTTATCTTCAAATTTACCTTCAAATTTTAGATGCTTAAGGGAAAAAATTAGAAAGCAGAAATGAGTTTGATCTCAGTGTTTACTTTGAAGATTTTTCTTTGTATGAAAAACATTGTTTTTTTTTGGGATGTTCTTCTCATTGAATATATTGCCTCAGTAAACTAGATACTGTATAAATAGAATTACTTTTGAAAAACTACAATTTCTTAAAGGGTAAAGGAGTGACAATCAATCAATCAATAAATAGAGTGAGTTATCAATAATTTACAGATTTTTGAGAAAATGAGACCATATTAATCAAATATTCAATCGTATTTGAGATATGAAAGTTGTGAGCATTAGCAAAAAGTGAGAAAAATTATCGAATCTTTACAGATGCATCCTGTTTTATTTCTAGGAAAAAGATAAAAGGACAAGGCATAAGCATAAGAAGAAGCAATGGTGGAAAGGCAGATTAAAAAA
>JAOTRN010000053.1:16790265-16803660 GCA_028566695.1 Bagroides melapterus
CAGACGAACATAGAGGACTACGAGCAGTTCAATGTATTTGTGTCTGGAGCCTTTACGGCCTCTCGCCGATACATTACGGCTTTAACGTACATAAACATTCATGTGTGCTCTTCATGCTTAGTCACTGCCCACTAGTGCACAAAACGTTCTTTTAAAGCTGAGCTCTCTCGTAGTACTACATGGACTCAAGGATTTCTTCACGTTTGTGTTTTGTTACTTTAATCACACAACTACGAGACTCTCACGGCTCCTGTTCCACGTATATAAATGTGCGTCACATCATCGGTCATTTCCCCCTAAGGCAGACAGGTTCTTCAGCTCACAAGGAAACAGACTTTCACTGAGCTAATTCTTGAAACGAGTTCTACAAAGCAGGATCTCACTGTATGCAGCTGAAAAAACACTGCTGTTATATGGACCTTGACTTTCTGTTTTAGGTCAACTCTGACTTTCATGCTAAGAAACACTGACACGCTCCACCCACTCAGCCTGAGGCAGATGGAGGTTTGTAATGAACTAAAGCTACAGCGCCAAAGTTCCTCTGCCTTGACATCTGGTTCAGCTCACAAACCTGGACCTGTTTTCCCCCCTAAAAAGGCAAAAGAGTAAGAAAGCGAGCGCAGACCTGCACAGCTTTACGATTCTACAAAACATGGCTTGAATGTGATGAAAATTATAGCCCATGTCTTAATTGGCACAGCGTTAATATCATGCGAGTCCTGCGTGCTAAGTATTTTAACCGAGGGGATGTCCTTAATAAAACTCTTATTGTGCAGAGTCTGTGTGTAAGGAGAGGCTGGAGTTTTCATTACCGCGCAGCACAGCACAAATCAAATCAATCCTCCGGTCATATTAACAGGATTTGCTCATCAGAACTCAACTGCATTTTGGAGACTTGGGTCTGTAATCATCCAGCAAATGAACTGTTAGATTATTGCACTACTCCTAGTCAGCTATACAAACAAGCCTTTCCCTCAATATCAAGCATGCCCTGAAGCACCTACGTGAGCTGGCATTTCCCCCCAGTCATTCACAAGAAACAGACTCAACTTAAACACTGCACCACGGGACGTAAAAGGAAAATAAAAAGTAATACACACAGCAGCTGAGTTGAGCTTGAGATAACGAGCAGCACTGTGAGATTTAGAGTCATCTGGTTTTAACTGCTTAAAATGTTGATCAGGAGTTGCAGTGTATGTTAATCACAACGACAAAAAAAAAACAGTCTCTCCACATGTGATGTATGAATACTGTGGGGACAGCAGACATGAGACACACTCCATGATATTTAGGTAAAACTTTAATGGAAACAAAAAGATAACGTCTTTAAAATGTTTTTATTGAGGCCTTAATATAGAAGGACTGAAACCCCACTCAAGTATTAGTACTACAAAGAGCCATAAGGACCAAGCGACTGGGCACCTAAAAAAGACTCCAAACAAAAACAAACAGGTTCCAGGTTCCTCTATTGCTGCGTCCCAATTCTCCTACTTACACTAAATGTACAAGTAGAAAAAAAGCCTGTGTCTCTAAGTACTGGGACACACAGTTACACACAGTGTCATCATAAAGAGGAAAAAGAGATGTGGAACGAGAAGAAGAAGGTATAAGAGAACAAAGTAGCGAAGCCGAAAAGAGATATAGAAGAAGCAGAAGAAAAAGAAGAATGACAGAAAATCATAAACCAAACACAAGGGTCCCACATGTGCTCATAACAGCAACAATAACAGTGATAAACATAATTTAGAACCTAGCTGAATAAGTTTCCTTCTCTTATATTAATTGTTTTACTTCACATTCATACTGTACACATCATCACAGCATCAACAGAAACGGTACCTCCTCAAGCACCTGCTATTAAAATGAGCTCGATCTGGGAAAAAATTGACATCCTTTTGATGATTTCGGATAAAGACATCCTAACCTTTACTTAAAGTAGAAGTACACTACAAAATGTAGAGTTTTGTAAAAGTGGAACTTCATGTGCTTGGTTCAATTTATCTCCTAATTTCACTCAGTGTTATATTATCTGATTTATTTTACACTCAGAGAATACCCCCCCCCCATCATGAGAACTGGTTTAGTAATTCTTTACAGTCAAAACACACACACACATCTTATTTTTCCAACTATCATTTTCTGTCTCAGTTTCTCAAAGTCAATATGAGCCATGGCCAGTCCATACAAACAAGTTTTAAAACTACACAGGACATGAGAACCTGTTACCTGTGAACAAGAGCGTAATAAGATCTGTCCTGACTCACAGGGAAGACAAACGCTCGTCAGATGAGTCAGTGTCTTGTAAAAACACGGCCTCCAAGGGCAAAGTAATTAGGATTAATCCTGAACACCTAATCTAGCCCATCAGAGTTCAGTGAGGGCACAGAATTAGTTAAATAAAACACCGAGCTTTTACACTGTTCAACACACCCAGAGCTGTTTGTTTACTTGTTGCGTGATGAGACAAGACCCAGTCGTAAGGCGCAGTCAGCTAGCCAGACAAGCTAACAACCTACGCACAAAGACTAGCTTTTCTTTCTTGAGGACCTTCTGAGCTAACAGTATCGTATAAGCAGGAAAAAAAATAAATAAGCACTGAGGGTCTACTTTAAACAAACATCCGGCTTTCTGATAGAAAACCGAGTTAAGATTTGGACCTCTGGGTTTATAATCGGAAGTTAGCTGCTAGTTAGCTGTTAAGGATAGCTACATGCCGAGGGAGTAGATACACCTGCGTTTTAATGTTTAAATGGGAGAACTTACACGACGGCCCTCGAGATGATCCACGACACCATGTTCCGTCAAGTCGCAGCAAGGCATAAGAAGGTAGCTCCGGCCCGGAAACACCACAGCCAGCTAGCTTAGCTGTTAGCTCGATGCTAACACCTACCGCAAAATAAAGTTCTATAACTAGCTCAAGAAATTATGTTTAATTAGTGTGACACATAATATTTCATAACACACCACCAGTGAAAAAGAGCGGTACAGTCTCTTTAAATAACACGGTTTGTTTACGGCTCCGCGAGAGCTTTCTCCAGAGCCGCGACCTATCCGACACTGAACTGGGCGGAACAGCTCGCGAAGCAAGGTGCGCACGTTGACGACAGTTTTTTTTTTTTTTTTTTTTAATTATTATTCAGTAGCTCCGCCTCTGGAGTTACACGATTGGCCAGTATGTTTTGTTTACATAAAGCGATTGGTCGAAAGCCATGTTCACCAAATGCGTCATTGTGTTAGACAGATAAGCGCCGTGATGCCGACACACGGTTCAAATTTAAACCCGTTGAATACGTGTTGTATTAATATAATACCAAATATATTTAAATTTACATCATTTAGCAGACGCCCTTATCCAGAGCGATGTACAAAAGCGATTTTACGTCTGTCTTTGAAACCAAGTTCAATTAAATACATGTTTTGGGGTGGGGGGTGGGGTCATATACAAATAACAGGGGAGAAAGTGCTAGTGTTTTGTCAAGGTGGAAATCTTCAGCCGTCTTTTGAAGATAGTCAGTGACTCAGCTGTTCGGACCTCTAAAGGAAGTTCATTCCACCACCTGGGTGCAAGAACAGAAAAGAGTCTTGTTGTATGCCTACCTCTTACCCCAACACAAACACATTTAGCAGGATAATACACCCTTCACCAAAACTATTCAGAAACGGTTTGAGGAACAAATACAACAAAGAGTTCAAGGTGTTGACTTGGCCTCCGACTTCTCTAGATCTCAATCTGATCAAAGATCTGTGGTTGTGTTAGACAAACAAGTCCGATCCATGATGGAACCACCTCGCAACAGGACATAAAGGATCTGCTGCTAACACCTTGGTGCCAGATACCAAAGTACACCACATTCAGAGGTCTTGAGCAGTCTATGGCTCAGAGCTGTTTTGATGACACAAGGGGAACCCACACAACAAAATTAAATTATAATTATATAACCTATTAAAAGAAAATGAACGCATACCATAAAAAAAACAAAATTAATTACATGAAAGAAAGAAAGAGTGAAAATAACACATGCATACAAAATAACACAGAAATGGCACACCATACAAAGATAACACACAGCATTAAAAAAAACACAGAAAAAATACACAGTCTACAGAAACAATATAACACAAAATAACACACAAAATACACACACAGTATAACACACAGCATACAGAAACACAATAAAAACGTACAGTACAGGAGAGAAACACATACCATACTCAAACAAATACATAATACACAGAAACCAAATGAACACAGCATTTAGAAGAATAAAAGAACACAACTGACCCCTCATCAGAATCAGCATCACACTAAAACTCCCAGAACGCAGCACGGACTACAAACACGATCAGTCATGAACTACATTCCCCAACACTCACAAATCACATTCACACTCAAGCACAGCATCACACTGAATACACACACCTGTACAGGTCCACGTTTTTTTATAATCTCACTCTCACCCTTTGTGAGTCATTACCAAGCCAAGTAGTTTGTTATTCTGGTTTTGACCTTTTTTGTTTCTCCTGTTTTTATCCTTGACTCCTGTTTTTTATCTCATGGCACGCATGTCTCGCACCCATGAAATCACGTTTAGTGGACAAGTGGTAATCTGTCAATCAACCTCACCAGCGTCTTTTTGTTGGAGATGAACCTGGGTGGCATTTGGCTCTGCATGAATCAACATTAACTGAATCAAGTCACAGTCAAATTTCATTAACCAATGCCACTGGTCCCCTCTGGCCTGGGAGAGCTAAGGGAGGCCCACCTTTTCAAGTTTGACTTACACACTTGGTGTGTTTCTGTAGGGGTACTGAATGGAAAATGGCCTTTAGCACCACCTCTGGCCACTTGGAGTACTGCGTAAATTTATATATGCTCTCTTCAGCACCACCAGTATTTATCAGTATCTCTTATATCAGTATCACTGATTTTCTGCAGATTTCATTACAGCATACTTTTAATATATCTTGATTTGCACAATTTAACCAAGTAAAGAAAAATGAAATCACCATGTCTGATCAAATGGGCATTTATGAATATTTTGCAGATACTCTTATCCGGATCAGCTTTTTATTTCATTTGACACGCTGGAGCAATTGAGGGATAAGGGCCTTGCTCAGGGGAATGGCAGTGGCAGCCTGGTGGACCTGGGTACATAATGCATAATGTATGCAAACAAAACACGTAGCATATAAAAAAAAAAAGAGTAGTGTCTCTTGTGTTGATTAGAAATGTGTATTTCTATTTGATTGAAATATATGCATTTGAAATGCACTTTAGGTATGTTCTTGATATTCGTCAGTTGTGGCTTTGCTGGATAATCTTCTTATTATTCATGGGAATTTTCTTTCATGCTTCTTATTTTCATTCTAACACTACACACACAAGTGCTGAATACCTGCAGACAGCCTTGCAATGGAGCATTGTGAATAACCTAGCACGCCTTCTGTGTTGTAAAAGACCCATTATTGTGTGTCAACTGTTTAATTTAATTTGAAAAGGTTAATTTGCACACGGTGGGAATTCCATGCCTTTTTGTTAGAGGTAAAAAATGCAATTACATCTTTTCACACAAAGGCTGTTTAATATTTAAATAATACCTCATTAAGCTGAGGTGCTACTGACGATGATGTTACCGCAACCCCACCTGCAACGAACAAGATCCATTATAATACGAGTTGTAAAAAAATGAACGCTGCTACTTTGCAGCATATTGTTACTCGGGTGGGCGGCGTAGGGAAAAAAGTCTGGAATATAAAGCGACGTGTTAAATTGCACCGGCCAATTTGATCTGGTGTTGATTTGCTATTCTGCTTGCAGGAGAGTGTCTTCATGACCAGACAGGTGCAGTTTAACAGCTGTCTCAGGAGCACTATGATTTGTGATTCTATCAGCAGCAGGCTATCATTCTCCATCTATTGCTCTGACCTGAAGGAGACACAGGGCTGATTGCCAGTGGACATGCTTTACATACAACAGCACCCCCACTCCCACTTTATTCCAATCACGGCACAGCCCTTAGGAGCAATAAACCTACAAAGAGAGAATGCACATGTGCACATGACAAGTAAAGGATCAAACCCTCAAGGAAAAGAAAGAATGCTTTATGAATATTTAGAATAAATTGCATATAGTCTGCTACAGGATTATATTGTTACCTTTGATAATGATGGGTAAATATATATATATAAGTTTAATATGATTTTCAGTGAAAACCCAGCCATGAACCTGAGTCTGTATTCTCAATACAGAATTTCTCTGCATCCTCAGACTGTAGTGTGTATCAGCAGCCTGGTATAGCCATGTATTCTGGGGCCATGGTATCATTTCACTGTAGATATGGACACGTTTTGGATCATTGTTCTCTAAGAAGAACCAAAGTTTCAGTTCTTGGCTGAGGCAGACAGACCCATTCTACTTTAAAATCTGCTTGTACTTTTCAGCGTCCCGGATGTCAAGTATCCTAACAAGGTTTCCGGGGCCTTTGAAGGAAAAACAGCCCTAAAAATATCAGGAATCTTCCAGCAAGGAGATGGTATCTAATTGTACGCTCGGAAACTTTGCCACCCCAAAATACCACCGAATTTACAACCATATTTCTTGTAGAAATGATCTCCTCTCTAACCCTCTTTTTTCCTAAGAATTTCTAGGGGTGCCTGTATATATGACACGTACTTCTGCTAACTAGTTATATTTTGATAAGGTTTTTCTTTTTTTTTTTCAGAAATCTGTAATTTCTATTATGTAGAATAACAGTCATAGATGTTTTACTTATTAATTGATTAAATTATATCTGAATAATAAAATACAGGAATAAATTCTATATTTATTTTTCTGACATGTAAGACTAGAATTATATATATATATATATATATTTTGATCCAATGCTATATATAAATTTTACCTAATACGTCAAACAGATAGTACAATGTAGGAGGAATTAAATGCTGACCATTCTGTGAGTTTAAGATACTGAGGCGTAAATTCTTAGTTTTTCGTGGGATTAGTCACTAATATGTAATTAACACATTTATTACATACACTATCTAACATAACAGAAAATTCCACATCCAGCTTCAAAACTGTTATTGTTAAAAAGTAAATTTTGTAACATTTTACGTCAAATTCGATCAAAGCTCATCAGATGGAAGACGTGACATCAGTGTTACAGGAATCACCTTTAGAGGGAATTTACAAATCAGTGTGTGCTAGCTAGTTTCTTCAGGATCTGTTTCAGCCAGCAAAAAAAAGCCACTTTACACAATACTGTGTAAAAAGAAAAGTCATTTACTCGCTTTGGATTTCTTGTTTATAGAGTTGATAAATAAAAGCTATATTACACTTTATCAGCTATTATTCTGTCTATCAGCTATTAATCCTTATTCAGTAGTTTATGTCTGAAGGTTGCCATACTGTTTGGTACAGTAGTATGCGGTGTAGTGCGAGGCGGAGGGATACCAGCGTTACAAGCGGCTGTGATGCGTCTCCAGTGTTCAGTGTGGCGGAGTGAAAGAGCGGCTATTTGCGGGAGGAGGCTGAAAGAAATTTAAATCCCCCTCCGGGTTGCGGTCGACACGCAAAAAGACAAAATTCTTGCCTTTCTTTTTTATTTCTTTCTTTTCTTTTTTCTTTTGTTCTGTTTACCAGTTTTCCCGTAGTCAATGTCCGGTCGGTAGGGCGTCGGCGCTGAAGTTTCCGAGGGTTTTTTGGCTCTCTCTGTGTGCCTGAAGGGCCATGGCGGCGGCGGCGGTGGTGGTTGTGGAAGCGCGGCCGGAGCTGGTGGGGAAGCGGTTCCTGTGCGTGAGCGGAGAGGCGCCGCCGGAGCTCGCGGAGATCGCGCACTGGCCGTGGCGTGTCGGGGTCATCCGCGCCGTGAGCCACCGCGACTCCGACAATCCCGAACTCACGGTAAGACCCCGCTATGCGCTTATTAATACGCGTTATAACTCATCATCTCACATCGCTTGACACCTCGGGCATTTTTATTTATTTTTTCTTCTGGAAACCTTTTCGTATTTTGCATACTCTGCTTAACGCAGCGGTTTGATCGCTGTCCTTGTGTTTGTACTGGAATTTAACACGTTTTTTATTCACATTTCGTTCAAAAGTTGTCCTTGTCGTAAAACAAACAAATTAACAAACAAAAAATCCGACTGCAGTCTGTATCTTGTACAAACTCTATGGAGCTGTTAGCAAAGCACAAACTAGCCGCTGGATTAGATTTCTACCAGATGGTTAAAAGGAAAAAAAAAAAAAAACAAACGCGACATGAACATTATTTCCAGTTGTTTTCTCGGTTTATGGTAAATTTAGTTGTTCAGGAGATGTTTCCTCTGTAGAAATTGCTCGAAAAAAGCTCTGAATGTGTGAGTGGCTTCAACAAGTCCAGAGAGGTTTGTTTACATTGTGTGAGTTTGTATTTATAAACAAGATACAACAACACAACTGTGGCTTTTATAGTGCTAACAAAATCACGACAAACCCTGGAGAGGGCTTTTATTTCTTATGAATAAATCTCATTTCTCTTCTGTGCCTGCAGCTGAGCTGATATTAAATGTGTTAGATCTTATTTTCTCATTTTTCGTATTTATTGTATTTTAGTTTTTTTTTTAAGCATTTGATTTTTACTAAATCAAGGCAGCTGGGACTAATCTGACATTTTTTCCTTTCAAAAATGTAGACCTAAGGTAGCATCTTTTGTTCTTGTCTTTTAGCCCCTATTTTTCCAGTCATGCTAGTAAATCTTTAGGTTATTGCTCATTTCACCTCCATATCCATATCCGTAAAAGCTTCTTGACTCTTGACGCTCCAGACTCGGATGTCTCTGAGATAGATATGAGGTGTATAGATAAACATTTGTCGCTCTGCTGTGAGGTCGCAGACGGCGACCGTCTCCTCCACCGTTTTGGTTGGTTCACAGACGGACTAGAAATGCAGACAGTCACGGAGAAGGTCCTGTGTTGCGGGCGACAGGGCTCATCTGGATGGAGATGAATGGAGAGGACGGTGCCATTGTGTACGCCAGTCTGTGTGTACAGTGTGCTGCTAGTTTGTTTTCAAGGGATGTGGCCTGAGGTCAGCTGCATTCACGCTAATCAGCAGAAACCGGGCGCAGGAACGAATTTTCCATGCTGGACAGCCAAATTGGAGAGGTGCAAATGCACACCCTGGCATCCTGTACTCTTAAACCAGTGCTCTGACTAGAACAGGAGTTGGACATCAGGGGGGAAAATGTTTTCACATCTAGGGGTTTGTCAGTGTGCACTAAATTCTGGGAAAATTTTGAACTTTAAGCTTTTAAGTTTAAATTGCAAAACGAGACGAGTGGAGTTAGAGAATGATTTTCAACTGCCGTGGAAATATTTTGCGTTTGCAGCCTTTTTTTTTTTTTTTTTAATTAAACAAAGCAAGATCATTCTTATGCATGAGAAAATAATCCATCTCTCAGGAAACGATTTTAAATCACAGCAGTTTGCATCACACTATTATTCGATTATTACTCAGTCTTTCTTTTGCGTTCGTGTTTCTTTTCATTCGGAATGTTTTTTTTTTTTTTAGCAGTTATCAGAGAACACTCAGTGACATCACATGCTCTAATTTAATCATGTATCTTATAACCACACAATAAGTAAGGTTTAACTGCACCGATGAACAGAATCATCATATATATAAGTGTCTCTGAGAGGCTTCTACATTTTCTGCAGCGTCCTAAACGGTTTCCAAGCTCAAGCGAGTTAGTGAACTGTATTTTCACATTGCTTTGCGGTTTATTTGGAGTAGTTGGCCGTCTGCCTTTCGTGAGATTTCCATGTGTGAGCTCAGAGGATCGATATCTTGCAGGAATGGATTCTAATTGAAATCATACAGTAAATGAAGAGCACAATGCTTCAGTTTGTAAATATCCAGCTATCTGTGCTCCTTCCTCGGTCACAGAGGCAGCAGCTGCCGGTTAAGTGCTGGAAGTGGGCATGTGATTTGTGGCTTAAGAAAACAGGCTGTAACACGAGCCCATGGCGGTCATTCCTGTCCCTCCCCCACTGCACCACAACATAAAGACTGCTATGTTCAGGATCTCTCCAACATCCATCTGAATCTGGCCTGTAACTTAGCCTGCAGAGAGTTCGCTCTTTGTTCGACGGTCTAGTGTACACAAGCTAACCCTTTGATACCGAGCTTCACTTTGACACTCGCGTGGTTATAAAGCTCCTGAGTGCAGCAGAGCGTCTTGTAAATACCGGCGTCTTCGAAATGTCTTAATCACGCCTGTATTACATCGTGCTCACGTAAAGCCTTCTTTATCATAAAACACTGACTGGAGAAGCGAGCGTTATCGGTGGGAGAGATTTATAGCCGACGTGCATGAAGCTTAATGCAATTTCTAATCAGGCTGCAGCTCGTGCCATCAAAAGACAGACGAGTAAGGAGCCGAGCGATCGGGAACGGAAAACAGCAGCAAAAAGAGAATCATTCAGTTAGTCACCGTCTACACACGGAGTCAGAGCAGGTCGTTTAAGACCAAGTAATATTTTACAATTAAAGACACTTAAGAAACGGAGTGGTGGAGCATTTATAAAGCTCTGTTTGGATTGCACAATATTATCAGGGAATAATTAACAATGAGTCTGTAATATGATGCGTCTGTAATAATTAATCAGTGATAAATTGTTGTATCTAGTGAAATGACCACAGGAGGAGTGAGTGAGGGAAAGAGAGTGAGCTTTGAGTGGTCATACAATAACACTCCACTCACAACATGGCATCTACAGATCCTCCAGAGGAGAGAAGACAAGTGTAGAGATGAGACGCTGGCTCTTATTTCAGTTCGGAGTCCAATCCAAAGTTCCAGTACAATTTATAATCCCAGCAAGAAGCATCTTAAAAACAGTTTAATAGCAGGGCAGGGGCAGTGATGCATGCTCTGACAATAAATCTCTTTCTTTTCTTTTCTCCTTTCTCTCTTTTTTTTTTTCTTTTCACACGTGAGGCAACAGCCACATCGAAAATCACAGACGTATCTGTGCAGGAATAAAACGTTCAGACAGGAGCTGGGTTTGAAAACTTTTCTCACAGAAAAAAACGCCGGTGCTGGAGTCTTGGGATGGAAATAAAATCACCAAGGAAAAAAAAAAAATTCTGAAATGAGTCCATGGCCTCGTGTAACCTGAATCCTGTCCAGATTAATATGAATATTCAAAGAGGACAACGCAATAGTGAAAAAACAAACTATCTGGGAAATGTAGCTAATGTCTGAGAATAATCATGTATGGAAAGGCTCATAAATTAACAGATTATCATCCTGGTTTAAAGTTAGCTGCTGATGTTAGGATGGTTGTAGTGTTCTGCTTGAGATGTGCATGTAATTCAGACAGAAACGAAAAAAAGATCAAAAACAAGAGAGGACACGAGTTTCTAACGCTGCATGCACTCAGGTTACGTGTAAAGATCCGTATAATATTCCAACAGGAATCTGGGACCTATTTCTGTGTGTGTGTGTGTGTGTGTGTGTGTGTGTGTTTGAGAGGTATGGAGAAGTGTTCGTTGAGTGTGAGCTGCTCAGACCTGAGCCACATTTCTCCGGTGCTCAGTTCTGAATGTCAGGATGTCGTCTTCACCCGGAGCTCGGTCGTGTTTTCTGCAGCGTGACTGTCACGTTCAGCTCTTTGTCTGACACGTACGTCAACACTACGACTCTGACAGGACACTTATTTTTCCCAGAATTTGACCTGGCTGACCTCGAGTGACCTGCTTCCTGCAGCAGGCCTCTCTCCTGGAAACACCCCTTTTCAGCTGGCTTCTCGCCGTGAACACGGACCCAGAGGGAGGAATTCTGCAGTCAGGGCCGAGAACAATAGCGCAGTCATGTTTGTTCTAGCCAAAGTTATTTTCCAGCCGATCGCTGCGCTGGCAGAATGCTCCCAGGCTCCAACCTTTCCATTTCTACCCAAGTTAAAATGCGTCACAGGATCAGCGTAGCCTTTCCTCACTTGTGCTGTAATGAATATAATCAGCTCTTATTCTGAGACTAAAACTCGGCAGATTATTCAAACGGGACCAGGTGAGCCTCGGTTGGTCGGGCAGTGAACGTTTTGTGGTCACGAAGGAAGATCTCCCGTCAGGTGTAGTGTGTGACGGCGGAGAAGGCTTTCATTAAGTGCAGGTTTTTCTCCGATGACTGCGTCCCATAGCAACAGCAGCTGAGCCGCACGACCGACGTGTCTAACGGCCCCGTGTTGAACCCTCGGAGTGCTGCGATGAAGACGGCACACTCGTTCTCTGCCACGCTGACACCATCTGTCTTCATATCGCTTCACTAACACTGCTTTTAAATGCTGCTTTCGCTCACTTCTTTTTTTTCTTTTTTGTCACAGAAGGACTTTCACGGTGTTTCTCTGAGTAGATTTCGAGAAAAACACTGTTCTCCTACAGTAATAAATTGGATTGTTTAGGAATGCTGCAGGTTGCAGTTCCATCGACCGACTTAACGCAATAAAGTGTGTGGTTATTCAATCTGAGGTTGTTAACCCTGAGTTTGAAGGAGAAGTTGACCAAGTGTAAGTGTTGTTCATATCACCTCTGTTCATGCTACATCACACGACACGTCCTCTTCCACATACAGCAGCTCACACGATTGGCCAGTGATTTACAGAGAGTCAGAGATGTTTTGCATGTATTAACCGTGGAGCTGGACTTCATACTGCTGTTAGCTAGTATTACACGTCTTAGTTAGTTTAGTCTAGGGCAGTCGATTTCCTCCACCGAGTTCTGAACGATACGCGTTCCACTGCTCGCACACGTTCGTATTCTTTTTCGGCTGCTCTCAAATTAACATGGAGTTATTTTGGGATATTAGAATATAATATCTGTCAGGCTAGTTTGCTAGTCATGCTAGTAAAATGGGGGCAGAATTGTGTGTCAGGCAGGATTGTGTCACAAATCCACTTTATGAATGAGAACAACAGGAAACCGTGACCGTGGTGTTTATGTACCTGGAATTCCAAGTTGAATGACCGTCAGATTTAACTTGTAGGGTTCAGGGTACGATGGATTACTGCAGAACTCGGCTCTGAGTTCGGCTCATGGACGTCTTCATTCAGGACGATGTGAAACAAGCTCTTGTTTTTCTGAAGCAGTAAAGAGATTTTTCAGAACCTTGCTGGTTGACCCCTCTGTGTGAACTGCCATGTTAATGTAACGTGATGCAACACGATAGCAGGTACATCTGTTATACTTAGCGACAAAGTGAAGATCAATCCACCCAGTGTGCTCAGAGTTCCCCGAGTGTTCTCAGCTGACTTCAAGGTTGCTAGTCAGCTGAGCATCACGATTAATAAATCGAATTTATTATTACTCTATTCATGTCACTTCCTGTGTGTGTGTGTGTGTGTGTGTGTGTGTGT
>JAOTRN010000053.1:16804729-16807229 GCA_028566695.1 Bagroides melapterus
ACGATTAATAAATCGAATTTATTATTACTCTATTCATGTCACTTCCTGTGTGTGTGTGTGTGTGTGTGTGTGTGTGTTTTAAATTGCTCTTCCCAGTCTAATGTTACATTTCTGAGTTCCTCTGTTCTTCTGGCTGCTCAGTCCGAGACAGCAAATGATGAGCCATGAAACACAAACACGTTACTCATTGCTCTCTGGAGGTGGACTGGACATCTGAGCCAGTGCAGACCTCCAACCCCATCTCTTTGTACTGATCCAGCTCTGCTTTTGTTGAACACAGCCGTAAGCGAAACCAGATGGCTTTCGTTTTGGACTGTACTATATATTCGTTTTCAGCGCATACTTTCACAAATCAAATAAATGGACTGTTACCCCAAGGGTTTTGCTCAAAAGCAGTTTGGCAGCGGCTCAAAACGACTCCTGCGCCCTTTTCTCTCCGAGGTGGCAGCGCCGGTATTCGCCGAGCCTGTCGGAATGCACCCTTAATTAAATTTGCTCCCCAAACAAGTTAACTCTTGTCTCCTTGTGAAGGTAGCAGGGCAACAGGCAAAGCAGAGCTCCAGCCTGGATTGAAGTCCTATCTCCTGGTCCTGTGTGAAGCATCATGCTCACATTGCTCAGTCATGTGGGTGGGAACAAGCTGCAGGAAATATAAAGTGAAGTTGTAGTAATCTCACTCCAGTCCCATGTCATCCATTTTACTGGCGTCGTCTACATGTATCATGAGGAGCTGTCTTCATTTTTCACACAAGCATCTGTCGAGGATGCGTGAGAAGCACATCTGGGAAACAAACAAAAGAGAGAGAGAGAGAGAGAGAGAGAGAGAGAGATAGAGAGAGAGAGAGAGAGAGGGAGAGAGAGAGAGAGAGAGAGAGAGAGAGAGAGAGAGAGAGAGAGGGAAACACACAGAGAGAGAGAGAGAGAGAGAGAGAGAGAGAGGGGGAAACACACAGAGAGAGAGAGGGAGAGATAGAGAGAGGGAAACAGAGAGAGAGAGAAACAGAGAGAGAGAGGGAAACAGAGAGAGAAACGGAGAGAGAAACAGAGTGAGAGAGAGAGAGAGATTGTTTTGTCTCTTTGTCACATTGTCATGGCTGTAGATGTTTAGTAGGATCTCAGACACACTGTCGCTCCTCTGTTTAATTCCTTTTTCTGTGCCTGAGGCTAAGAAAGCAACACCAGTGAGCGTGTGACTGAGCCGCGGCTGTGCGACACACCTTGAAAGAGAGGCCCAGTGGGAGGCATGTACACGACTGGGAGCTGGAACAGCCTTCACACACACACACACACACACACACACACACACACACACACACGCACACAGGCATGTCTGGGTTTTATTCTAGCTTGTGAGCCATGTGATGTAGCTGCTGCACTTTGGACTGAGAGCACAATTATTCCAAACAGTGGATTGTCTCAGAACAATGTTTATTACAGTTAAATCTTTGACTCTAACGTTGAGTTTGAGGTCCGTTTATATTTTCTTAAGGAAATATCATCACTTTTTGTAAATAGCTTCATGAGCACTACATTTCTGGTTTCCTGTGCCCTGATTGGCTGTGTCCATGAAACAAGCAAACACATGACTTCACTCTTGTAGAGTCCTCGGGGCTTATCTCGCCTGAGGGAGCATCAATCTGTAACACAAGGGCAAGGTTCCTGCTCTGGTGTGAAGCACCCTTCTTTGTTTGCCGTTCTGTGGGCGCCATTGATTGGTTCCATACAGTGGAAACTTGACCTTCTGCAGATGTTTGAGGTTCTGCCAAAAGCGCAGCGTGATCTGCCCACCAGACAGTTTTTTCCTTGTTATGTCGACACAGGAATACATCAGTGTCCAAAAAAAAACAAAAAACCAACCATTGATGTATTTAAATGAGCAGACCGTTAGAGCTGCTTGGAAGAGAAGTACATGGCTCATAGATGGACTCCACTACGATCGTCTATAGTCTCATGCAAATGAGATTATTTTTTAGCACTGTGCTGAAATATTTTGAAAAGTGAGCAGTCCACTGTGTTCTGTGCCTGAAGGACATGTGTTGAGCGGAGAGGTTTGTGCATTAAATGAGCAGACTCACACCAAGTTTCCCAAAAGATATGAAAGTGCTTCAGGTCTCAGTGGAAAAGGTTGAAAACAGACAGAACCCAGCAAAACACACATGGGCCACTACATTCTTCAACAGAACAGTTCTGTATAGAACCTATAAAGGTTTTGTCACTTGATTCTTTTATGGAACCTTAAAATGGACCTTTATAAACATTATGAAAAAGTTCTATCTGGTATTGATCACAGTAAAACTCCTCCCTCATTACAGTTTGAATTCTTTCACAAATTTAATAAAATTCTTGAACTTTTATAAAATTCGTCATCCCGGAACATCTCACGGCGTTAAGTACAGATCAGTTTCACCTTATACATCCTCTGAAGTATAAAACTGTTTAAATATTAAAGCTTCATTGCTCTCCGATGGTTCTACATAGAGCGGGAGGAAACCAGAACCAC
>JAOTRN010000053.1:16812229-16815746 GCA_028566695.1 Bagroides melapterus
ACTGCCGAGGGTCGAGTGGGGTTTTTTTTTTTCCTGTAGATGTTCAGGACCTGGGGTGGGTTAATTTAGTGCTTCTGCGCTCACATATAGAGGCAAGAGGCCTCCTCAGTCTCAAAATGGTCATAGATCAGTTCTCCCAGGGGCTTCCTGCTAACACTTCCTCTCTTCCCACCTTTTCTGTGGCTCTCTCAACCTCTGTGTGAAAGACGAGTTAGTCTCTTGTTTCTTTTTCTTTTTTCTTTTATGACTCTCACACTTCTTCCTTTATACTTTGTTAGCTTCATGGACATATTATATATATATATATATATATATATAATGTATGTATGTTTGTATGTAAGTAGCAGTCACGTGTGTTTCTTTATATCCAGATGTTGTCTCTGAAAGCCACATGTTTCTACTCACCTAGATGTCCCCTATTTCATATCTCACTGCTCACACCAGAAATCTATCCCAGTGCTAGCTCAGTGGAGACACCCCACAGTCCTGCGTTCACGTCCTCACTGAACACGACACACCGATTACGGAATGTTGGGATTTTTGTTGAGCTCGTTGGGAAAATCCCGTCACTGTGCATGCAGCCGTGGCTGAGAGGAACGCAGTGACAGCAGGCAGCTTGATACTAGGCCGAGTCTGGACTTCTGCCCGTCTGTGCCACACAGTCGAGACGGAGCGCAGTGTAGATTTCACGTTGTACGCATCGTGTACGCTGCAGACCTGAAAGAATGAAAAGAAATGTGTAGATTTATGAGGAGTCAAGTGCAGGTGATTATTTGCTCCACTCACACACGTTGTTTACAGACTTGCATTACGGACGTCTTTTCTTGACCCACGCTGCTCTCTTGATAAAAGCCTCCATGCCCACACTATCATGGCACCAGAGGTTTGTGTAAATGCTTGTGTTAGGTTCCTGTGTGTCCCAGGCGATGAAATCGTTGGTTAATCATTTGGATTGGATTTATATTAGTGGAAATAAATTTTTCCATTAGGTTAGTTGTTTGCATTCAGTGTTTTTTTTGGCTGGACGTTCGTTTGCCCAGATGTCTGTCCCTGAGAAGCTGAGCCACTGTGTTCCTCTCTTGGCAAGGCAACGTGTGTATCTCCAAAACTTTTGAAACAGCTCAGCTGGTGTTTGCCTGTTTATTGAGTGACACGACTGTGAGCAATTCACAAAGATTTAACGACCGTCTTCAACAAAATCCAGCAACCGCTTGCAGAAGTTTCTCTTAGCTTTGTTTGAAGGTACTGAAGAGGGATCAGTTCCAGCACCCAGCATCAGCGTAGCAAAACTAGCTGAAGCCTAATAATTCGAAATGTCTTTTTTTTCAGGAGGAGGAGGATTCCTTTCCTTGATCAGTGCAAAATGTCATTGAAACTGAGATTATGGCGAGATAAAAATATCTGACTATCAGGTTTCTGTGAATGTTTTAATGTTCTGTAGTTCAGATGAAGTCTGTAGACGCTTATTTTTTTTTTACATCACAAAGGTTTGTTATTGAAATATTAATTTCTCCCACAGTTTAAGCAGCACAACAGCACAAGAGAAAGATGATGCGCGTTAATGTTTTATTGTAAAGCACGATCCAGTGGGGGCTACTCTCACGAACACACGTGCGTTATAACCTCATTTCTGCTTCCAGCTCGATCAGCTAGAATAGCAAGAGCTCTGTTACGCATTTACACACACGTCACATGTGCAATCATGAAGCTACGAAGGAAATACCAGTTAATAGAAACAGACACTCAAGATTTATTAAAAACCCAAACATTAGACGCTGCTGTCTCACAGTGTTGTTGATTATAAACAGTTCATCCAGAGAGAAGTGAGATTTAGAAAACATACGTCATGGCTCTCAGTGCATGTGACTTGTTATGTCCTGTTAAAATAGAACTGGAGAATCAAACTACCCTGCTGAAGGTGAAGAGATTTCTCAGTGGTGAATACGTCCTGTTAAGGACAGATAGTCTTTCTGATCGTCTTCACGTTACAAGAACATCAACATTTTGATATTTGGCTGCTCTACACACTTCCCACTCCATGTTGGTGGTGCAACTGAAATTCTGCTAGTTCTACTTTTAAGCTAACTACAAATTCTCAAACATGAGAACATGACCACCAGGTAGAGTTTGTTACGTGGTACAGAGACGTGAGTGTAAAGCGATGATTCATCAGGTCTTACGTATCTCTCAGTAGGTGTATTGTGATGTTGAGTAACACAACACCGTGTAAAGCTTTGCGGCTCGTGGGCTTTTCATCTTCTCCAGCCGACGTCTGATATAGAAATCGTTCAGCCTGACAGACACTAAGTAGAGTCGGTGATTAACATTGAGTCCACAATACTTCATACATGACAAAAGCTCATTTCTACCTTAAAGACACATCTTTCTAGTTTACTGTATTGTTACCCTCAAAACCGGTCAGTGAGAGATTTTAGGATGGTTTTGGTCTGGTTAGTGGAGTGATGAGAGCAGTGTGTGTGATGAATGAAAACATCACATGACTCATAGTAAAGTGGATTCAGTTAAAACTCATCACATCACCAAGTCCCAACATAGCGTCCGATGGGTTAGTTCACTGAGTAATGTGGAACGTTTGGCAGCTGCTGTCTTTTGCGGTCGTTAAATAATATTTTTCACCGTATAGAGTATTGTCTGAATCAGTCCTCTGTCATCTTCACGCTGTTTGTCTAGACGTTTTGGTTTTTTTTTCCTCAGTACTAGCAGATTGAACTGTGTAAAAACTCAGACACGAGCCGTAAGAAAGAAATAACAGCTGAATTTCATTGGCTTGATTTTCTTAACCAGTCTCTCGCTCTCTCAGGTTGTTGAGAAATCTAGTGGCTTCTCAACAGGAAACACGGCCGATGCCAGTAATGATTGTGAAAAATAGAGAGCCGTTTTCCATGATGTCAGCCCCGTGGCCCTCGGGTGAACTTAAATACTTTGTAAGGGTGTGTGTGTGTGTGTGTGTGTGTGTGTGTGTGTGTGTGTGTACATGAGCGTGAGTGTGTGTGCCTGAATGTGTGTGTACATGTGTGCGTTATTTTGTGTGTACACGCACACGTGTACACACAGACGCACATGTGTGCGTGCGTGAGTGTGCGCGTGTGAGTGTGTGTGTGAGAGAGTGTGTGCGCGCGTGCACGTGTGCGTGCATGTCCGTTGCTCAGAAATCAAATTTCCTGTTTTGAGAGTCACCTGGCGAGCAGCGTGTAGATAAAGCCTCATGATCTGAAGAACAACAGAAAGGACGATGGAGGTCACAGCGACGTCTCCTGGTCCACACCCTCCACACTGTCCCTGGACAGCCTCAACACTGTGGAAAGAAAGAGAGAAGAAAAAAGGAAGTGGGTGAGTGAGCAGGGTGAGATTGATGTGATAGCAGCAGGAATTCACATTTCAGTACAGCTGAAAGACATTAAGTCCACCGTGAAGTGGAGCCGCAGCTCTGGGGAGAGGAAACAGTGCAGGACGACATTCTCTCTCACTCTCTCTCTCTCTCTCTCTCTCTCTCTCT
>JAOTRN010000053.1:16888408-16896702 GCA_028566695.1 Bagroides melapterus
CACGTCTGCTGTGCCCTTCACAACTCGGCCTGCATGAGTGTGCACAATGTACGTTAGAACTGGGGGTGAGGAAGTTGACGGAGGCGTTTGAGACGGATTACAGAGCCACGACCATTAAAAGAGGTTCACTAGACGTTTATGGAGAGTCTCTGCTCTTGTGAAATGACTCTGTCTGCTCTGAGAATACACACTTTCATCTGCACAGGGATTCGACTCAGCTCTGCCATTCACACCATCACTCTCCCAAACAAGACATCTTTGTTCCTGTTTAAGACAGAGAAAGAAACGGTGAGAGATAAACAGAAGCACTGAGAGCAAGATTGGAAGTGTGATCTTACAAAGGGAGATGAAAGAAATCTGTGTGTGTGTGTGTGTGTGTTGAGGAAAGCGATAGACACAGCCTGCAGCTCAATAAACAAATCCTGTGTCTCTTTGATTAAAACTTTGAGCTTGTTGCATTTTCTCCGAGGAAGAGGAAGTGACACGTGTGATCACATCCAAGTCACGACGTTACTGAAATGTTACATCAACCCCTGTCTGGTTACGAGTAACCACGGCCTGTCTAGATGACGCAATCGTGACCTGACCAGCTTCCTTCATGCTCACAGCCAGTCATACTCTTTTATTTATGACATCCTCTTTCTGAAAGTGCGCACTTTCTAGTGTGAATCACAGCACAGCCGAGCTGTAAGATACAGCGCTTTTACATTTGTGTTACTGTTTACAGGGAAGCAGCTCCACCCAGCACTGAGCTGTATTTGCTTTGTAGCAAGGTTGTGTGTGTGTGTGTGTGTATGTGTGTGTGTGTGTGTGTGTGTGTGTGTGTGCATCTCTTTATCAGCCACGCTGTGTACACGTGTAAATCTGGCTCTGCTCCTATGTCTGTGGTCTCCTCCCACTTCTCATCACCAACAACAATTAATGGAAGTGGTGGGCGGATTTCCCTCTCACCATATGACCCTTGATGGCTACACACACACACACACACACACACACACACACACACACTGCAGGGCTACTACTATAGAAATGCCCCCCCGGATCTCCACCGAGGAGTCGTGAGCTTGTGGAACGTCAAGGCTGTGTGTTTGTGTTTGAACCGTGACTCTTCACATGATTTCTCGTTTGAGATTTCTCTGTGTAAGACTTTGAGGTAACATTTAATTGGCAGATATTTGCTTTTTAATTGATGGCTTATATTTTCTAAGAGACAGCAGAAGCACCGTTTGAGAGCCTGTGAGCCGAAGGATCAACTCTCCCTGTCAGAGAAGTGCTCTCAAGCTCCATTTATATCATAGCAGTTATCTGAGAATATCAGCACACTCAGAAGAGTATAACACACATCACAGGGTGCTGTTCCAGGAAAATACAGTCAGGAGGACACGATGCCACCTGACGTGAAGCAGAGAAATACTTCTTCATATTAATAACCATCACTTCATTATGTTCCTATAACAACACGACCTCGTGTGTTTCGTTCCTCTTTTCCCACATTGAATTAGCTGAGTTTCCTAAATCGTTCAGCAGAGGCTCTTATCTCGAGCGGTAATATTCAGCCATGTCAGCAGCAGAAGGCTGTGAAGTATGAGAAATACTGAGTGCAAAAGTTTCAGAGAATTTATAAACTACAAGACAAGAACCAGAACTTTATCTGGAGCAAAGTGTAAATATATCACACTACAATTATTTCCATTTAGCAAAGATTCTACTAGCATGATTTGCTTTTTCTTATACATTTTTATTGCTATAGAAACAGTCAGGAAGCAGATTTGCTTTTCGAGAGTGTGTACACGCACGTGTGTGTGGAGAAGGCTACTCGCTGTGTATATTAGCGGTGGCTCAGAGTGAACAAGGTCACGGGAGCCGGAGCTGTGCATGAGACAAAGCATTTTCATTTTGAACAAAGTCAGCAGAAATAGAGGACATCCTCAGGAAATAAGCTGAGTACAGTGTTAAGTTCTGGTGTGAAGTCACTGTCATGACCTAGAAGAGGAGTCCACATCATCCGTAGTTTATATCACCTGAACATTAAAGACTTCAACTGGAACACCACAGACACACCTCACGTAGTAACACCTTAGTGACTGTGTGAAATAGAGAGCCTGAGGAACCAGCAGAGCGCTGTGGAGTCCTGGAATGTAGTGAAGAGAGGCCAAAGAAAAAAAAAAAAGCACATGAACAGGATAATTTGAAGGTAATGTGTATCAGGTGATCTTTAGCTAGCGTTCAGTTAGCAGGTGACTGGAACATCATCATCTCCAGTAGCGGTTAGGGTTAGGGTTCAGAATCTGGGTTGGTATAGATCCAAGTGCCAAGTTTAAGCAAAGGTTAATAATAAAAAATATAATAATAATAATAAAAAGACAGAAATTTGTGACACATGAAATGATCATTTGTTGATTACTAACGTGTGTGTGTGTGATTGTTCCTTATGTTGTCCAGGATGAAGTGGACAGCTTGAGTCCTGTTCTCAGGGACAATCCACAGCTTCATGAAGAAGTCAAAAGCTGGGTAAAAGACCAAAAGGTGCAGGAAATTTTTATGCAAGGTAAGACACTATAAAAAATCAAACATTTCTTTCTTGCTGATAAATCACATGACTTGTTTCCACTATTTGGCGTGTGCGTGCGTGCGTGTGTGTGTGTGTGTGTGTGTTTTAGTTGGGACCAGACGTCCAGAAGGAGATAGCTCTGGCAGGTTTCTGGCTGGTTCTCATAAATAACTTGCAGATTTTATTTTAAAGAAACTTAGAGTCAAAGTGTGAAACTGAGTATTGAGAATAGAGTTTGGGTTAGATTTAAGTGTAACATGAATAATCTTTTCAAAGGATGATCCTGACAAAGCTGTGTGTGTGTTTGTGTGTGTGTGTGTGTGTGTGTGTGTGTGTGTGTGTGGAGCCAGAAGACTGTTCTGGTGGCTTTTGGCATGAGGTCTTGTTTACATGGTCCACGGCAGCAGAATTCCAGGCCAACAATTAGATATAATTGTTAAACTTGGCAGCTGGCAAAGGAACAGCAGAATGGAAAGAATGTCCAAGCCAAAGGATTTGGTGGAGGATTGGGGTGGAGAGAGGGAGAGAGAACAGAAAGTGCAAAGTGTGCTTTGGTCCTGTACGGAGACTTTTGTTTGTGTTTGAATGCACATGTGCTCTGTGTACGTGTGTCTGCTTGGAGAGCTGCTGTGTTCGCTGGTTTGGACCCGAGTACAGCAGCACTATTGAGCAGTAATGAAAGGAAATAGTCTGGACTTTTCTAATGAGCTGCGGCCCTCGAGGACAGACATGACAGTTCAGTGCACTTTGCTGCTGGCAGCCTTTCACACCACAGCCTGGCTCTCTCAGGAAGAGGAGTGGTACATGGACATGGATGATAGCTGTTTTATTTAGTCCCACTGATTCAGGTAATAAAAAGCTAGCTTAATGAGACTAGCATTATTCAGGACGTTTTACACTAGTCTCAGCTAAATTAGCATGTTACACTAGAAAGTGGACTTTAATTGGGCCATGCCACCACTGTCATCGTTTCTTTAAGCATAATGATAATGTTGGGTATAGAAATTATTATATCATTATATATTCTTCTTTATTTTATTAAATTGTCAAAATAATTGACCTCATAAGTTTCATGTGTGGAATTTTGCTGTAGTCCTCGTCTCTGTTTTTGATGGTGGTGGTGACATTTCTAAGGTTATTCTGAAATATTGTGGCACTTTACAGGTCTTATGTTTAGACCAAGGCCCGAGGCCAGACACGTTCTGATTGAACTCTGTTATACAGCGTACAGTTCATGATGGGTGTCTCATGTATCCTGCATGTGTCCTTGACAACTGCTCTGAAGCCCTCATGGAAACTCACCTCAATCATACTAATAACCTTTTAATGGTATTTTCTTATGATATGTTATGATATGTCCATGTGTACTCAATTATGAAAAAATGATTGATGTTAGAAAGATAAATGATGCTGATATGTAGTGGAACCAGTCTATGGTTCTGATCTGTTCTTCTACTGCATCTTCTAACAACAGAATCTGCTCGTCTGTTTTCATCCAATCTTTTCAGGTCCCTATTCTTTAAATGGATACCGCGTACGAGTTTACAGGCAAGACTCAGCCACCCAGTGGTTCACGGGCATCATTACTCATCACGACCTCTTCAGCCGCACTATGGTTGTGATGAATGACCAGGTACAGCCAGTTAAAACCACCGTCATTGTTCAAACCACTCGTACTCTCAGTTTCCTTAATGTCTTCCACTCCTGTCTGTAGGTACTAGAGCCTCAGAACGTTGATCCCTCTATGGTACAGATGACCTTTCTGGACAACGTGGTCCATTCTTTACTGAAAGGAGAAAATATTGGCATCACATCCAGAAGGAGATCACGCTCTAGCCAGAATAGCAACACTGCCCATGTGAGTACTGCAATTACTGTTACTCACACAGCCACTTTCACACACTGCCTGTATGTGTTGTGCTGTTTGGTAGGTAGTTATTCAGCATTCCTACCTTTCAGCATGTTGAAAATTCACAGTGTCACTGTTTCTGTTTGTGTGTATGCTTTGCTCTGTGCACCGTGTGCCATTTGCTGGCCATGTGCTCTGTTTGTATCTAGCTTTTAAAGTAAAGTTCCTATGTGCTTAGAAGTCTTGTTTTTTTTTATATATATATAAATATATATATATTTATTTTTTAAGAATAAAAGTCTAGAGCCTTGTAGAATCACTGGTCCCTTTATTATTAACAAGACATCTCTGTTCCATTTTGTTTTATTTTATTTTCTGTTTTGTTCTCTTCTCTTTTGTTTCTTTGTGAAAAACATAAATTGGGGATATGCAAGCAGACCACAGGAGGGAGACCAAGCGGCAACACAGGAAGCACTCAGGTACCGGGCCGCGCCCCCCTCTCCATAGCTTTAGAGCTGTTTGTCTAGAATCTGCATATCCCTCTGTAATTCAGTAGACATAGTACTGTTCTGGCTAGCCTCTGCATATCCCACTTGTACTGTTTTTAGTTGTAGTTCAGCAATAACTGCGTGCCAGTTTTTCTAGCATGAATGAGTTCATAGTGACTGTTAAACTATGGAGCAGAGAAAAGCCATAGGAACTCTTCTTTTAAGGCTGGTGCTGTGACTCCATTTTTGATAGACTGTCTGTAGTGAAGTTGTTGACAAGAATGTTGTTGAATGAAGTTCCCTTTCCTTTCCTTATATTTCTTGTGAAGTTTTGGTCTTATATATTAGTGGTGTTAGTGGTTGTGGTGGATTTTGAACCCAGTGCTGGAAAAAGAATCACATGCCAAATGTAATCCCAATCCAGTCTTCCTTCTGGTTGACCTCCACCATCACTGGTGTCTTTGTGTGTGTGTCTACTTGCCTTTGGATTGCTCACAGGGTCATTACACACGTGCCCAGGCCAACAGTCCCAGACCGGTGATGAACTCATCAGGCTCCGCTACCAAGCAGGGTTCACAGGCCCAGCAGCAACAGTCCCAGCATGCTCAGCAGCAGGTAACCCAGCAGCACCAGCAACAGCTGCAATCATCACCAGGGCAACAGCGCGTGTCTCGATCAACACGTAGGAAGGGATCAGACAGCAGCATCCCAGATGAAGAGAAGATCAAAGAGGAAAAGATGGACTCTGGAGGAGGAAGAGGAGGTAAAAACCTACTAGACATTACCAGTAACTGTAGTGTTTATTTTTCAGCTGTAGCCAGATCAAACACGTCAATGACCCTCCTTTTTACACTTAATTATTCTTGTTAGAAAATATCATTAAACCAGCATTGTCTTGGGTCTACTCCATAGATTTGAAATCTGCTCTCGTATTGGATTGGCTTTTCCACCAAACAAAAGAATAGAGCCTAAATTCCATATGAAGCATTCGTATATACTGAATGGTGGTTTTGGTGTTATTTGCTTCTGGATTTGTGCCTAGTAAAGTAAAAAGTTCAAAGGCAGTTGGTTGTTGACCACAGCCTCAGCATTTAATGTATATTCTCATCCTCTCTAGTGGATGGAGTTAATACACCCACTGCAGACAAATGGACTTCTGAAATGTTGATAAATGCACCAGAAGCTGCTCTGTTATGACTAATACAGCACTCACTTAAGAATCAATACGTGTTTAACCTCAGTAGAAAGTGAAATCATCCCTTGTTTGGAATTACTCAAAAGCACTTTTCTGTGCATTGTTCTAGGAATGTTAACGTTTATGGGACAAGCTGACCTATCTTTTGTGTTTTCTTGTGCTACAGATGTTACAAGGAACAAATCAAAACAGATTGTGAGCAAGCGGAGGAAAGCTGAAGATGAAGAGAAGAAGGCTGGCCTTAAACGGATAAAGATGGAGGCATCAGATCTTTCAGAGAGTAGCGACTCTGAGAATTCCAATAAGAGGCTTCTGGACTCATCCTCGGAGCCAAGCTCTGAAAATGAACTGAAAAGTAGAGGCAGTTCAAAAGCCAGTGAGGAAGGGGAAAGGTCCCAGAGCTACAAGGCTCTAGAGGAGCCTGACACCAATAGCAGGATGTCTCCCTGGGAGGAGGTATCTACAGTGGATAAGATTGTCAAGCCAACAGCCATGGAAGTGGTGCCATCTGCCAAGAGTGAACATACAGGGGAGAGGAGGTCCCCAGTGCAGCCTTCCCCACAACCCCCTCATAGCCCCTGTGCACAGCCTCAGAGCTTGGGTCCTGCTGAGGGTCAGGGGTGCATTGTAGAAATAAAAAGCACTGTGAAAACTCTGCCCAAGGATCATTATAGCACAGGGGCACCAAGAACACACACACCAAAGTGTGTGATTGACATCACAAAGGACTCCAGCTCCCACCCCACAACCAGAGAGAACTCAGAGGCTGTTTCTGCCCTATTGGCTTCTCAGAAACATGAAACTTATGTCCCTGAAGCCAGACATGTGGTGCTAAACCCATCAGCCTCTGAATGCAGGAAGCCAGAGGGTGAGCTGCCACAGCAGCTAGGCCAGAGCTTGGGTAGCAAGATTGAATTTGCCCACTCTGAGGTTATCCGACCTGTGGCTTCAGTAAGCGAGTCAGCTGCTGTGGCGGAAAGGGAAAGGGAGAAAGTACAGCAGCAGTACCCTTCAATCATGCCTTGCATCAAGAACGCCTCACTTGCTGAAGATGTGCGAAAGCCACAGAAACTTAGCTCATCACCAGATGTGGCCAAGTCCAAGTCCAACCCTTCACCTGACACCTTTAAGCCCAAGTGCAATCCCTCACCTGACGCTATGAAGTCGAAAACCCACAGTGTCCTGGAGGCCATAAAGCCTAAACCAAACACTTCCCCTGAGGTGTCCAAACACAAAGGACGACACAATGACAACCCTCCATCCTCAGTTGCCCGGTCGGCTGCTAAGCCAGATGCAGAAACCCTGCGGTCCAGCTTCAAGCCTGTTCCTGCTCGCAACACTCCTTCTGAGTCCACCAAGAGCCCTCTTATTGTAGACAAAAATGAGCACTTTACTGTGTATCGTGACCCAGCTCTGGTGCGGCCTGAGGCCGAGACCAACCATGTCACTTACCTTCCTCCCCACCTCCATCCACTCCATGGCTCTTCCCATGCTACTTGCCTGACACCTAACTCACACCACCACTCTCACCTATTACCTGCGTCTTCCCTTAACCCACACCCCTCGGTGCACCACCCCTTGCTTCCAACCGTGTTACCTGCCATGCCGCCAACCTCCTTGCTAGGTGGCCACCCTCGACTCGACTCAGGTGGACTCGGTCATCTGACTCTAGCTCACCACCACCCACACCAGCAACAGCAGTTTTTACAACAGCAACCGCCCCCACCACTGCTGCCCCAGACACATGGTGGTCCCGGCTACAACCAGTTGGGTTTATACCCCATCATCTGGCAGTACCATAATGGCACGCAGCACTCCTATCCACCTGGACTTAGCCTGCCTGGGTCAAAATGGGTGCATCCAGAGAACGCTGTGAACTCAGATGGTAGCCTGCCAAGGGTAAGAATGTCACAGGACTAGCATTATTAGCTATTTTTTAAATCAGTGTTCAGGTTCTAAATAGTGTGCTGTTTAAACGGAGATACTGAGATTACTAGAGGCTGTTGTAAGTAATGTTAGTCTAGTCCCTTTTCATTTAGAATGTTTTAGGTTTGTTTTATGACTCAAACAGTGAAAAAGAAACAGGAATAGGAGACAAAATCAATAATAATGTGAAAGTCAGTTGTGCTTACAGTCACACCCTGATGCTACCTAGATGAATGTGTAGGTCTTTATCTCTGTGTGTGTGTGTGTGTGTGTGTGTGTGTGTGT